>VZTZ01041457.1:2164630-2335164 GCA_013400955.1 Drymodes brunneopygia
CCCCCCGCGCCGGCGGGGCTGAGCCGCGGGCGGGGTGCGCGGCGGAGCGCAGGGGAACTTTCCCCGGCGCCGGGGCGGCTCTGCGGGCTGCCCCCAGCCCGGAGGGGTCAGGGCAGCCCGGCGTTCGGCGGCTGAAATGACTCAGCAGTGCCGAGGGGTCACCCACCCGCTGCCGCCCAAGTTGTGCGGCCGGTCCGCGGGACTCCCGAGCGCCCGGAGCGCGGCCGTGCCCGGGGCGGGCTGGCACCAACGCGGGTCCCCGGCTGGCCGGGCATTGGGCTCCAGCGCCAGCCTCTCCACTTCACACTTGATAAATACCGGCAGAAGCTAGTGGGGCATTTACTTCGTGCCTCCCGCCTTACCGGCTTTCCTCATCCTCTTAAGTGATGCAGCGGTGCAAAGCGCAGCAGCCCCCGAAAGTCCCGGTGTTGGGTACAGAACAGTCCAAATAAGACTTTAGCACTAAATCTGCATAGTGAGATGTGGTGTCAGAGGCAGAAGTGTAGTAGAAGAGTTGGGAAGGTGTCCATACGGCTGTGCTTGTGCCTTGAAGTGTACAGCCTGTGGAAATGTTCTGCTTCCAGCAGATGTAAGTGTATAGTTGATTTAAATTTCTCAAAATAGCTTGCTGGATTTGAGAATTATAGTTTCCATGGAAAAGAAATGTATTCGTAATCTCTGAGGCTTTTTGAGGCCATACACATAATATATTCTACAGTAAATGTAAGAACTCTGCATTTGGTACTTGTATTCAGTATTTAGCATTGCTTCTCTCACATGCTCAAACTACTTATGCAAATTTGTACTGAACGTGATCTATAATTTTTCAAGGTATGTGACTAAACTAACCGTGGTTAATATTCCCTGTTAATATGAAATGGAAATTAGAATTCATCTCCATATAATAAAACATAAGTTTAGTTTGAAACATACTTGCAATTCCAAAGGGAACTGTATCACGTCTGATGAGATAAATTCAGCAGTTCTATAGCCTAGGTGAGTATATGTGGATATGACTTAATTTGTAGGAGCCTGACAGGAAAATGCCTGTTTTATGTGAGTAACACCCTAGTAAGTAAATATATTGTTTCCGATGAGCTGCTTGCAAAATGAGCTGTCGGTGTGAATGAGTGTGGGATAATCCTTCCTCAAAGTAATAGCCAAGGAAGAGCCCACGGGTGATGTCACCCAGTGGGCACCGGTGAGCCAGGAATGTATGGATTTGCTGGAGGAATTTATATCAGCACGCTTGCCTGGGGTGTGTGAGTGTAGGATCAGCAGCAATAGTCCCTAGAGTGGCATTTTCCTCAAACTCCTTTGCATTGCTCACTCCTCGCCAGTTTAGCATTTCTTTTCCTGTTTTCCCCAACTCCTGGGGTGTGCTTTGTACCGGAGCAGTGGTGCTGCTCCTTTGGAGCGTTTCACACAGCCCGGCCCCACGGTCTGGAAATGAGCGCTGCGATTCCCGGAGTCCTCCCTCCTCCGAGGGGTGAGCTCGACTGAGGTGCTGCTGTCTCTGCTGTCTCTGCTCTCGACTGTTCTGCAGGTCTGTGTCCTGAGCAGCACGACAGTGAGCCCAGCGGGATCCACAGGCAGTAACAGACAACTGGGCAGTGGGGGAAAGAAAAAAAGCAAACTAAACTCAAAACAGCCCCTATCATGCATAAGCAGTGGCCCAGCTGCACTGGGCAAGTGTTCCTCTGTTCTCTGTGTAATTTATCTGCCGTCATTGCAAATACCGTGCAGCTCTTCATACAATGAACAGATGCAAATGCGGAATGGTCACTGCAGGGTGAATCTGTGCTTACAGGTGCTGCAGGGCAGTGAGAGCAGGAGCAGCAAAGATGCTCGTGGAAAGCATGGAGGACTTGATGGTTTTTGGAGACCGAGTGTCCCGTGGGGCCAGGTGCTGTTCTCAGGTGCCGTCCTGGGGCAGAATCAGTGGAGGCACTGCGGAGTTGCCCAGGTGTGGATATTCATTAGCTCAGGCCCCTGGGATGAGCGGGGCTCGGCGGTGGCTGCTGGACTGCCCCCCGAGGGACAAATTAGCGGGCGAGACAAAGTGGAGAGCAAACAGAAAGACGAATAGGGAGATGCTGCGTAGGACAGGCACAGTGTGTAGTTCTGGGCAGTTGAATAAACTACTAATTTTAGCCTGTCAGCACTGAGGGAGTTCTGTATTCATACTTCTGCTTTCCTTGGCCACATGTGTGACTTTCCCTAGTTATTTGTAACTCAGGAAGGGAAACCTTTTTTCGCCTTATACGGCGACAAGTTGGTTTCCTCAGATTTTGTCTTGTTCTGCGCAGGGAGACCATGAGGGCAGAAACTCAACTCGTTAAGAAAACAAGCCAGGGGCTTGGCTTCTCAGGAATGATTGAAGAGCTTGGTTTGGATTGGGCTTGGCTTCAATGTCAGTACATTTAGAAGTGGCTATTGTTATTTCTTTTTAGAGATGTAAAAACCCTCCCCTTATCCATGTTCACTGTACAACAGACAAGCAGCACCCACTTGAATATATGTACAAAGTACACATTAATTCATTATGTGGTTTTTTAAGCAAGGATCATTCACTTTTATTTGTTCATAAAACATTGTGCTTGCCAACAGGGCTTTATAAATAATAAATGCTGATAAAAATCTATATAAAGTTCAATTCTTTTCCCACAGAACTCAGCAGTGAAAATACCCCAGGATACCAGCAGTAGATATCTGTGTTTAAATAGTGCAGTGTCTCTGAGGTTCTTCATGTGAAGTTTTAGGGAGTATTTGATCAATGTCACGTTCCAAAATATTTGTCTATTATTATGCTTGCTGTTTGCAAAATGCACATGTTCCAAAATTACTTGGTGCCATATCCTGCATAGTTTATGCAAATACAAGCCTGCGCTGCTGCTTTAATTTCTGGGGCTGCTGAATACACCCTATTATTTGCATATTCGTGTAAGGTTTTGTGTACGCATTTATTTGGCTTCATCTAATTACTCCTGCGTGCTTTTGGAAACTTGAATTTCCCAGCGACTGCAGTGGCAGTGGGGGAAATGCTGCTCGTAGTCTGCAGGCATTCCTGCTGCAGAAGTTACTCAGGGTTTTCGCAGCAACTTTCAAAAGCCCAGCTGATTCCCAGCCGTGGTTGCTCTCCTGCAGTGCTGGGCAGTGGATTAAAGAGCTGAGGGTGATGGCACCAGGAGGGAAGGGCTGGAGCCTCCGTTCTCCAGCGTGAGCTTTGTGCCTTTCGGGTGGATGCAGCAGTGTGATCAGTCATGCCAGCCGTGCAGCGATGAGGATTTCGATAAGGCTGATTCACGTACCTTGGCAACACTTTGCTGCCTGTCCACCTCCCTCCCTGTGAATTCCTACGTGTGCTGTGTTTTGGAATATTTTTGCTGGTAATAACATTCCAAGTGCTCCTGAGGGTTTATCGCTGAGGCGTTCCATCACCCTGCCAGTCACATCTTTTGCCTAGCCAATGGTGAAATCACTGCTTGAGCAGAAGGCAAAGAGCTCTGGGTTTGACAGCCACAGTTTGTGTGTGGAGCAGGAGTGCAGTTTAATTTCTCTCCCTAGCCTTTAGCCTCGACTCGCTCTGGTTCAAACTGACCTAGTTGCAAGCATCCAACATCTGCCAAAGTCATGGGCTCCTTTGGATAAAGGGCATGCATATGGGAAGCGCGTTGGGAACCAGTTCTGTGGTGTGCTCTGGGGAGCTGTTTTTACAGAGCTTTACTGAGCTGTCTCTGTTTGCTACAGCTTTGAATGCAGCTATTCATGTGTTTTATCAAGTGATAGAGGATGACTGGCCTGAGCATGGGATGGAAAGGAAAATAATTGGTCCCTCCCAAGGAGGGTGCGTTTGGTGTTTGCGTGGGAATGAATGCCAAATTGTTTCTTGTTTTGCTGAATGAAAACTTTTGAGCCATGCTTTACTTCCTGGGGAGAGCTTTGCCCATGCAGCAGTGTTTGACTGCAGCCTGCAAAGACTCTATTAACTAAGTGTCTGCAGTAAAATTAGTGCTGTGTGACTCCAGGTGAGAGTGTGTGTATATGAGGTCTCTGAGACAGGCTCCTTCTGTGTAGTTTTATTGCTGCTAGGGTTTGGGTTATCAGTGAAAATCTTGAAATTCCATCTTAAGGAAAAAGCTAAGTATCAAAGATAAATACAGAAGTTAATCACCAACGGGTTCCTGGTGGAACAAACAGAAATGTGTGATGAATACCTGGGAACTGAGGGGTTAACAGCACAATTTGGCTCTTGGATTTTTTTAAGGTGTTTTGGTGCACAACCCCTTCCCCTCCCATGTTAAATGTAACAAATGTGATTTTGTATTCTGTTGTACAGACCTGGTCAAACCCTCCTTGACATCTGGCAAGATCTGCATGGAGGATGTCATTAAAGGCAGTTTTTGGGAGTACTGCAGTGCTTCAGAGCTTTCTGTTGTGCTTGGTGCTGCACAGTAGAATTTGCCTGAGTATTTGCAGTCTGAATGGACTGGGTAGGTAAAGTGTCACAGGTGGGGAAACTGAGGCAGAGATTAAGAGCTTGATTCTGTTTCTGAAGCTGTTGATAAAGCTTTTTACTGGTTGACAGCAGCAGAGGCTGTATGGCTTAGGCATGGGCAGACTTAACTACAAGAGCAGTTTTCCCTTTTTAATTTATTACTCTTTTTAATAAAGTATTTGTTTTCCTAGAATAAGAATCAGCTTGAAAATAATGCTGTCTTCTTTTTTTTTCTTTCCATGCTCAGCCGTGCTGAGTAATAAATTAGCTGTAATGTTCATAATTTATTTGTCACTGGGGTGGTAAAGGGGGAAAAACCCATGGAGTGAAAATAAATGTTTTAGTGGGGATGAATATTGCCAAGCATTGGCTGGTTATTGCTTACCGTTCATTTTCCTTTAATATATCTTTGCTGGCAGTGTTATTTCTGGAAAGTTGTTTCTAGTATGCCTTTCCCATTAGAGAATATTGTCTGTTCTGCAGCTGAGTTACACAGAAGTTATTCTAAACTAGCTGTTTTGACTACATTCATATTTCTTCTCGAAGAAGCCTTTTGATTTTTTTGGGGGGGGGGTCTCTGACTGTAGGGTGGAGCAGAAACCAGATCCAGCTCTGGGTTCTGATGCTTTCAGACTCCTGTGGGGTGTGCATCAGGAGTGTGGCGTGAACGCATTAATGTAAAAACTTTATTTAAGTTACAGAAACAAATTCCAATCCAAGTGTAGGTTGAATTTTTGAGTACCAGGAAAACTGGTAACTAGTATTTATGACTTGATTAGAAGAAAGGGATTTTTTTATCTCCTACTAATAGATGAAACAGTGCAGAGATAACATGCTTATCTCTTACATTATGTATTATGTGCAATTTGCAACTTACAATCTGATGTCTTCTTGGTTAAATGCGTTTCAAGGCAAAATGCACTTGATGTCTCAATGTGGACTAATTGATTTTATTGTTTTTATTATTTTTTAGCAGAAAGTTTGACAGTTCTTCCATTCCTTTGTGAGGGCCAAGTGATGTTTTTAAGCCCTGGAAGAAAGAGCAGCCTGTTAGAAATGTTACGGTCCATCATAACAGCAATGTCTCATTTCTGGCCAGCCTTCATTTCCAGAATCCCTTAAGCTCTTGCAGGGTGCCCGTGTGACAGGCTCTGTGTGGTTTAATGGCCTGCAGTGTTCCTGCAGCTGAGGTTTAAAGGGATCTTGAATTTGAGCAGAGGATGCATTGGTCTGAAGGGCTGTGCCAGTCTTACTTAGGAGCTTCATGCAGTGTGACTTTTAGTGGTCCTGCATTCCCCTGTCCCAGAGAGAGCTCAGTGGAGCTGTGATCCCTCCCCTCCTCTGCAAGGCAGAGCAGACATTCCCTGTGTCCCAGAAAGGGAAAGGTTGTCTCTCAGGTTTGCATGGGCTTTCTTTTCCCTTACTTTCAGGATATTGTGGAGGACCAAAAGCCAACTTCTGTCTTGCTGCAACAGTGTAAATTTATTGCTTCAGAGGGATTATTCTGCAATTCACCAAGAAGAATTTGTCCTTTGTGTATAATAATCCTTACTTGTAGACTCCTTGGTCTCCTGCTATTCTTTCACAGGAAGATCAAACAATGGCAAACTATTTAGTGGGTAAGGTTGCAGCCTGGATGAATTAGTGTGGCTTTGTCTTCTGATCAGCACCAGATGAAACTGCAAGTGTATTTTAAGCATCATCCAAAGAAGTTTAAAGAAACGTGATAGTACTTTGTGTAGTAACTCCTTTAAGCGCTCCAGTGAAGTTTGGAAGACTTAATTTTTCCTATTGCACAGAAAAATGGGCCACTGATTTTGATTTACAAGGCTTCATTATAGCTCTGCAGCAAAACCAGGACTAGAACCCCAAGAGTCCTGTCTCCAGGTCACCTTGGCACAGCCACTAGACTCTCTGTCTCTTTGTGGATGGGCAGTGCAAAGCAAACAGCAGTGCCTGCTCCACTGAGTGGAGATTTCACCCTGCCCTGCTCCACACACTGCCAATAGGATTAATAGTGATTGTTCAGGGAGCTGCTGGAGTGTCTGTCACTCCTCCAGTCGGTGCTGGGAGGGCTCTGCCCTGTTATGGGAAGCATTCTGCAGTGTTCAGAGAGGTGGTCCTTACATCCAAGCTGTTCCTGCTTGAGAGGATGGGGAAAAGGAATGCTCCTTTTCCCCAGATGTTAAGAAGGATGTAGTTGTAATCATATAAAGACTTGGAGCACAGGTCTGGATCTGCCTCTCCTCACTCAGCAAATCGAGGAAACACCTCAGAACTAAAATCAGATTTGCTAAGCTCTCCAGTTAGCAACTTTTTTTTTTCCAAGCCTTATTCTTGATTTGATGTGCTTCAGTGTTTTGTCACCTGAGTATTCCTTGCTGAAGTGAGGCAGGCAGCCCCCTCCTGCTATTGCACCATGCCCACTGGATTGAAGTTGAGGATCTTTTACTGAGCTTCTATTGCAGCACTGCCTGAGCACAGTCAGTTATTTGAGATGAGTGCAGCATAAAAGCAAAATATTTATTTCTGGTTTGCTTGCATGTTTATCATCGTTGTTATTCTTAAGAAGAAAAGGAATTTGCTTTGGTTTTTGTTCTTCCCCTCTGTTGCCTCTCCTTTCATAGTAGTCTTTCTCCTCACCAAGCAGGCAGCTGATTTCCCTGTATTCTTTTAACATCATCTTGGTGTCTGCAGCTATCACTTGGAGGATAATTTCTGCATGTTTGCAGGCACAGTGGCTCTTAGATAAGTGGCTGTGAGGGCTGGTGTGGGAGCACAGGAGTTGTTATTCCATGCTGCATCTGTTTCCTGGGCAAGGATTGCTGGAATTGCCTTATTTTTAATATTTAAGTGTCCTTTTAAAACACTTATCATGTTGTTCACCTGTATAATTCATAATGCCTTAGTTTACTGAAAGTGAAAAAAGACTCAAAATTCAGTTTTCTGGTGATCCATTAAATGACAGTGAAGCTTTTGACAGAGCCTGGATAATTCAGTTGTATTGAGGTCTTCATGACTCACCCAGTTTCTGAAGCAACTATGGCAGGTTGTTTCTGGTGCTTTGATGTTTGCATCTGAATCCAACATTTTCTTTAGTTTTTTGTTTGTTTTTTTTTTAAGGACAACTACAAACTCTGCCATAAGGAAACTGAAAGAAAGCTCTGCTGTTGAGAAGAGATGTGTGGTGTGGGTGTGGAAGAATACAGAGACCTTTCAGAAATGTTTCACTTTTCATTTTCAAAGATGAATAGTGGTATATTTGTGGCATACTGGGGTTTTTCTGTCCCTCACTGAAAGATTTTTGGCTGAATTGAAATCAGCATTGGGTTTGGGTCTATTTAGAAGAAATAGCCTTGAAGTGCATGTTGCATACGTGTATTTTAGGGTGATACCTGACATTTTAATGCCTGGATAATTGCATGAATCAATGTGGAATTACTTTACAGTGGAGGGTGACAGGTGGTGGTGCCCTCTGCATTCTTAGAACAGAGGAATTACTCTATGAATTTATGTTTAAGGTGAAAAGTAAGTATTTTTCCTGGAGTCTTCTTGGAATGTGTGTTAGATGGAGCTTTTCATGCTCTCAGCTGGCAGGGAGCACCTGTGTTTGGACACAGCATGGCCAGAGGATAAAGTGGGCCTATCTGCCATAGCAAGACAGAGTTCTGAGTTTTCTATATTTTCAGATTTATTTCATCCCTTTAATTCTCCAAAGGAATAACAGGGAATGAGAAAACATCATAACTTAATGGTTTTGCAACCTGTCCCGGTAAACAATGAATGGTATTTGTTTTCTCTGGTAGAACATTACCAGGAAGGGCTGCAGAAAGATTGTTTTGGAGTTCTTGTTTTTTATTTCTGAAAAGGAGGATATGAAATAGTTGCTACCTCTTTCCACTTCTCTCCTCAGCTTCATGCAAAAAAAGTTTGGCACATCATTAGCAGGAGACCAGAGACTGGCTTGGGAGCATTTTGGTGCTGGAATTTGGATTAAACTTCATGCTTTGGCTTGAAAGGAATTTCTGAAAGGAGATGCAGGAGGACTGGCATGTGCCTTGCCTGGGACAGTAGCAGGGCAAGCCCCTGTACCTCTGAAAAACACCAGCCTGTACCTACACAAGTGCCTGTCTGCACTGAGAAATGCCAAGAGAGAAGAGGGCAAGCATTTAAAACTTTCCAAGAGAGAAGCTAAAATACTGGCTGAAAGAAAATGATTTTGAAAAACATGAAAGGGAAATGCCCCCAGTGGTGTCCTGCTGCTTCTTGTGCCCTGCTAATGAGTTTCATCTGCTGGAAACATGCTCAGTTCCCATCCTGACATGGTCTGAGTGTTGTATATGTTGCATTGACATGCCAAACTGGGGATGGGTCCTTTCTTACCCAGTAATTTGGAAACAACAGAAAAATGACAATATATAACTAAGTTTTGATTTTTAAAGAGGAAAAACTTGAGTTAAGATTTTCAGTTTTTCAGTCCTACAGCTTGCTTCTCATCATCTCACTGAGCTGCAGGAAGAGCTATAGTAGTTGTGATTTAGGAAAGCTGCTTTCTCCAAGTTATTCTTCAAGCTTTAACTCTTTTCTTGTTTAAGGGTGTCCACCTTGCTTGGTGAGATGTTGTGGTGTGTTAACCTTGGTCTGCAGCCAGATGCCCATCCAGCTTCTCTCTCACTCCCTTGTCAACACACTTGGGGGCAGAAAATGAGGTGAAATTTTGGGCTGAGATAAAGCAATTGCTGTCAGGATAAAATAGACTTGACTAGGGAAAATTACTTTTTATTGCCAATTAAAATAGTTTCTGATGTTTAAAACAAAGCCAAAAATCCAGACACCATATTCCTCCCCATCCCACCCCTTTTTTTTTCCCCCCAGGCTCTCTGGGAGTATGTCTCTATCAGATCCTCACTGTGCTCTGCTGGGAGAGCATCCACCCTCGCCATGAGCTAAAGTAAGCCATTAATCATGTTTGAGCACTGACATGCTCTGCAGAAATGTTGGCTGCTGTTGGATAAATGGTTTCCCCTGTGCTTGGGTCCTGTCTGCACTTGGTGATCAGTCACTGGGTTTTGTGGTGTCCCACTGGGCAGCAAGGTTCAGCCCAAGGAGAAGCGTGTCTGTGTGACTGAAACATGGTGGTGTTCTCTCTGTCCTGCAGGCATTGTCTGTAAAATGTGATTTTTGTGGGAATTAACCTTCCATAGCCTATGCCAAGTGCTCTAGTTTGTGGTGGAGAAAGTGCTGGACATGTAGGCCCTTTATGAGAAACAGTGGGTAGTGTTTTTAGGGCTTACCAGCAAAGGAAAACTGTGGGTTTTGTTTTTGTCTTGTCCAGCGTACAGGGCTGAGAGTGGTTAATTACAATGGGCCTTTCAGCCTCTGCATGAGATGCACACTTTGTTTCCTGCTGCCTATGGCTAGTTATAATGCAGGTCCTTATGTCTGAAGTCAGAGCAGCTGCTGGCTGAGGGACAGGAGCTTCAGCTGAAGGGATGCCTTATCTAGGGGTGTTTGTTTGTGAAGGGCAGTGATGGCTGCTTGGGTGACCCTGTAGATGGTCTCATCCAAGGTGCTGAGGAGTGACCACTGAGCTCAGCTGTGTTCCTGCAGGAACCTGCCTTGTCTTATGTTCTCCAGCTTTGGACCAAAGAGGGGTGCTTTGACCCCAAGTTTGTATTTTTGATATCAAAATGTGATACCAAAACCACATGGCTGCTTGAGCCCTTGGGTCACAATGCTGTGATGCTAGTCTAGTTTGGGTTTTGGGTTTTGTTAGTTCTCTTTCTATCATCTGTGGTATTTAATACTATTAAAAATTTGTAACTCAAGGGAGCTGCTTAGGGTTACTGAAAAGCTTTCCCACAGTCTTTGGGATTCAAACCTACCAGCTTTGAAGAGCTTGAGAGCAAAGGCTGAAAGTATTCAAGTATTCCATAAACTGTTCACTTCCATGAGCTAATTTGCTTAATTGAGGTTGCTTCTGCATTGACAAATAACTTGTGTGAATGAATGGATTCCAAAATCAGCTTGGGAGTTATTTGATGGCTATTGAAGTTAAGCCACACTAGCAAGCCATGTGCTAGAGGCACAATTTTGTGGGTTTGCTGTGTCATTTGGCACAACTGCACAAGCTTTCTCAGATGCTGGCCCTGTAAGGAAGTCCAGTGTTTTCCATGGATTAGGATGCATCAAGGCTGCTGTGTTGCACTTAATCTCAGTTCTTGTTCTTTCTTAGCAAGAAGGCACAAGTTTCAAATTTCTTCTTGCTGTTTCTTGTGGAAGCATTTGGGGTTTATGTTGTAGCCTCCCTTATTTGACATGGCACTTACTGATTTGAATTATTCAGCTTAATTCAATCCTGGACCAAGTTTTTTGCCAAAAGTTTTATTTTGCCTTCTTATTTAAATAGATCCCTCATGTATTATTGTAGTTGTATGTAATGACTCTTGGGAAATACTGGATGCAGCCTCTAGAATAATTTCTTGTGTGTTTTCAGGTTGCAAAATCTTGAAGTCTGTCCCTTTCTCCCACATTAACAGATTGCCTCTTTGGTGTCTGTGGGCAGGTATCCAGTGAGCAATTGGTTAGCAGGGTAACAGCTTGGAGGTAAATCTGGATTCAAAGTTCTCTCTGGGATTTGGTGTAAGGCTGTATGGTCTCATGCATGGAAGTTTTTTCCCAGGCTCTCCTACAATGTTTACAGCTCAGTACTTCTGTATCTCCATCTTCAAAATGACTTGCTCTGAGTTGGCATTGCAGTTTGGGGGAGTGGTTGGCCAAAATGGACAAAAGTGTTCTGCAAATGGCTTGTGGCAAAGTGTGGTCTTCTGGTTTAGCTAACCAGGCCTTTTGACATGAATGGAGTGTGTCTGGTTACACAAATAACTCATGCTCAAGTTACTGTTGATCTTTATAGATTTCTGTTAAGCATCACACTGAGGCTTCAAGGGATGGGATCTTTAAGAGGTGCACAGAACTTTGCTACACTGGAAGTGCAAATGACACTAAAATGACCTTTGGTTTCTCCTTTATTTGCCCCCTGTAGTGCACAGATTCAGGCACTTTCAGTTTGATTCTCAGCATCCTGATTGTGCTCAGAACCCTTGGGATCCAGACACATCACAAAATATTAGGTTCATGGAGTGTTTCCAGGAGTCCTGTCACTGTGTATTTCCCTGACCTCCCCCTCATCCCCACTACTCAAGAAAGTGAGAGATTAAATGATGGAGGAACAGCAAATTCATTCCTCTGAACCAGTACTGGCAAGGCAGATTCTGTTGATAGTGGCATCTTGGCAGGAACAGAGGAACACTCCTGCCACATGTGGGTAATGTTCTCAAGCCAAGCTCATATTTTGCAGCTGGCTGTCCAGACCTGTCATGTCTAAACCGACTACCTTTATCAGTCAAGACTAATATTTGTGCCCAGAGAAATCTGGATTTATTTGCATTTGGACAGTGTGCCATGTGGCAGACTTGGGAGAGGACAGCTCAGCCTATGGGTAATGCTTGTTGGCTGAGGAACAGCTACTGTTTGTGTTTCATGGTGAAGGTGCTGACCAGGCATGCTTGGGCTCATTTCCTGGCTTTGTCATGGACATCTCCAGGCCTTCCTTGGGCTTTCTCTCTCCATCAGCAAATGTGCTGTGTTAGTGTTGGGTTCCATGGTCATCTTGTGGTGTAGGGTGATGGGCACTGAGCTGCTCCAGTGATGGTAACTGGGATGAAAGAGGCCCCCAACCTTGGGCCCTGAACCAGGTCTCTACCAGTTATCATAATCAGCTGAACTAAATTAATTAATGGGGTGGTAATTTTGTGCTGTTGTACCTGTGATGATCCTCTCTATGATGCAGCCTGGTTGCCAGCTGAATGCTATCCCTGTTCCTTCACACCTGCCTGAAATGTCAGGGCAGAACCATTTAGCCCTTTGCTGTTTGAGGCTTCACTGGAAAAGACTACTTGGGGCTGCTTTACTCACTCTTTGGTAAGTGATGGATTTTAAAAGAGCCTGAGGGTGTTATTTTCAAGGGTGTTTTCTGAGCCATACTGTCATTGACAGAAGTGACTTACTCCAAGTGTCTCTTTGAAAATGGGACTCTTGTTCCTAAGCCACTAAAGTGCTTTTGAAAAATCTCCTTCCATGTTACTGACTCCAGTGGACTGTCTCTGTGGTGTCCTTTAAAGCAGGGCAATATTTGAGTCTAAATGTTATGTGCCTGGCTAATAAACTGTATTGTAATTAATACCTTGGGGAGGCAGGGAGAAGCTGAGTATAAAGAGAATTAACTTCATGTAGAAGCTGTCTGCAAAGGGTGAGTGAAGAACTGGAAGGAGATGAGATTTGGCTGTGGAGGTTGAGAGAACCCAGATTGGGAAAGTACAAAGAGAGAAGAGAGACCACTCATATTGGCTGCAGTGACCTTTTGTTAGTGTCTGTCTCTGGCTTTGTGTTGAATGCTGAATGCAAAACCATTCCCACTCTCTAGTGCCTGAATGATGGGTTCCTCCCAGAATTTGTTATGTCCCTAGGATCCTCTGTGGGAACCCCTCTCCTACTGTGCTTTTGCTCATGTCAAACTCTGATAGGTAAATAGAAGAGGTGGGGACTTCTGTTTTCCTTGTGTGTGCTCATTAAAGTTTTTCAGTCTGGTGCTTCTACAGAAAATAGATTTAAGATCACCTTCAAGCCGTGACTTGTCTGTTTACACCATGGCCCTCCTTGCTCACCTCCCAACCTGCCCCTCCCTTTAGTGGGAAGTTTGGCAGCAGCCAGCACATGGCCCCTGTTTGTACCCTTGGAACTGCACAGAGACAACGTGAAAGGAGAAATGAGTTGTTTGTGAACAGCTTTGTAGGAGGGTGTTACTTAGCAAATAAGCAGGATGTCACGGATGGTGCTTGTGTGGGCTGCAGGGTGTGAGGTGGGGACAAGCAAGCAGCACATGTGGCTCTGGGACAGGCTTGGGGTGTTGCTAGTTAGGTGCTAGAGAGACCCCAGTTCCACGTGCAGAAGTAATGCAGTATTTCTTTTATGAGTTGTGCTGTGGAATGGCAGTACAATGTGGCCATTTTGTTGTTTCCCCTTTAAATGGTTTCCTATCTCCACAGGCTTCCTAAATTAAAGCGTTTGACGTACTGGCTGGTGAGAAAAGCCTCAAACTTCTCCCTAAGCCGAGTTCCATTTGCTGCAGCCAGGCATCCTTTCTGCTGGACAGGAGTAGAGCAGGAGAGATAGCAGCAGAGCCAGAGCAGATGAGGAGAAAAGTAGTAGGACTTGCCAGAAATGCTCCTCTCCCAGTATATAGCCTTTATATAATCACTGCTGTGCTCCAACCGTGAAAACTGAATTTGACTTCCTTAAAAGCTTTCATTAATGCTGCCTCTGAGTGTCCTGCCTGTGTCACTTCTGCCCTGGTTCATGCCTGGCAGCTGGGAATGCTTCAGCAACCAGCTCCACAGACCTTGCTTCTTCATCTGCACTGTGGCATAACTTGGGTGCAACCTTAGCCCCAAGTTCAGCTCTTGATTGTAAATTAAGATAATGTGAAACCCTTCTCGTGACAGGTCTCCTCGTCAGGCTTGCATTATGGTTTCTGTGTGGTAAGTGCCCTGTTTATAGTAGAAAGCCTTCTCTGCAGGCATGGAGGTGTGGTGTTAGGAAGTGTTTTATTAGATGAGCGAGCAAACCTGCATTCAGTTGTGGAGGTGGAGAGGGGAGTGTTGCAGTGTGACAGCTTGGGATCGCACCTCTCCAGTGGTAGTACAGAGTCCATGTGATAGAGTATAGGAAGGGGGGGGGTTTCCTGTTAGGAGTCTTCCAACAACATGAATTTCATCTCCTCCTCTCAGCTGGAGCCCAGCATGATGATGCCCAGTTTGCAGAGTTCCAGACCCATGGATGAATCTTGCTGCCAGTTCTGTATGTGGCCAGGAATGCTGTTGGAGCCTACATTTAAATTACACACTTTGAATTCCTCTTCATCTGGCTTTTTACACCTACTTGCTGGCCAAGGGAAAAAAAAAAAAAAAGAGATCCATCTCTAAATGTTTCAAAGATGTTCCAGCAGCTTTCCCTTGGCTGTTTACTCTGACAGAGAGATTGTTTGCCCCTGCTCACCAGCCCCTGCTGCTGAGCACTTATTCCACATGGAATTCCTCATCCTCCAGGTCTGAAATGTATCAGCAGCGCTGTTCTGTGCTACAGTTTTTAAAGCATGCAGAAATGCAGCTACAGGGTTGAGGTTTGTGCTTCTTTGCATGTTTATGGTGTGTTATTTGGCTGCCAGTGAAAATGACATAACATTTAAAAATAAGTAAGGCTTCGAATATCTACTGGCTTCATTGTGAGTGTGCTACTCAAGGAAAGTTTGTGCTAAAAATGGATTCTGGCACTGAGTATTTTTGTGTAGATACCTTGTCAGGGACTAAAATACCACCTGCTTTCACACAGTGAGGTCAGTATTGAACAGCAGACTTGGAGGCAGAAAGCTTGTGTGGACACTAAGTGTGTGGTTGTGATTTTAATATCACTGTGGGCTGACACTTATAAAGGTTAAAAAACTTGATTTTGGCTGTGGTGTGCATCTGTTTCAGAGCAACAGAAAAAGCCTTTCAGCTTTTGCTAGGCAGTTCAGTGTGGCCTGGCTCTGTACCTGGGTCTGCTTTTGAGCTGTTGGTGACTCAGGCTGGCTTTCCATGGTGAACGTGAGAGGGTAGCTGCAAATAACACCCCAGTGATCTTTTTGTTCACACCTTTAGCTCTAAATGGGGCACTGCGCCTTCCCTTCCTCGGGGGAGCTGGGAAAGGGGGTCAGCCTGTTGTGTCCTGTGCAGGAGCTGTAGGAAGCAACTGAGGAGGGTATTGACAGCCCTGCCTGCATTACTGTTTGCTGCAATGGGCTGGAGGTTAGGTTTTCATGCAGCATATTTGGTCCAGTTTCACTAGAGTAGGGGAAAATGCACATTTACCTTTCAGAGGCACGTGGCTTTTTTCTGGTTTAAGCTATTTTGAAACAAACTGTGGCTTTGCACTGATGTATCAGCTTCTGACCAAACAGGATATCTTCCATGGGTGCTGAGTACTCTTTGCTCTGTTTGCAGTATGCAACAGCCTGGAGCATCCCTGTGTTTGTGACACAGCTGTGAAACCCTCCAAAAGGTGCCCAGGTACACTTGTTTTGTGCCTTCTGTTGGCCAAGGGCCAGTGGCACAGGATGCTGTGGCTGCTAAAATGTGGGGAGGAGATGCACAGTGGGCTACAAGAGGTGGCAGGAATGTTTTCTGCTTGATGCCAGAGAGAAGAGGTTGCCAAAAATGTGTGCCTTGCCTCAACCAGGAGTGTGATGTGCTGTTTCTCTTGCTGCATGGTGCAAAAGCCTTTCTTCTCAGGCCCTGAAAATCCTGACCTTGAACGTGTGCTGAATTTGGACTGTGTCAGTAACCTCAGAGCTAGTCACTAGAATATAAAATGAATTTTTCACATCAGTGAGGCACAGATCCAAGCTGCAAACTCCTCATGGCACCAGTACAGTAACTTGCAGATTTTCGAGTGCTGGCCTAGAAACAGCACAGGCACATGCAGCACGAGCCAAGCTAATAACACCCTACTTTCAGCAGGGGTTCAGCTGTGGCATCTATTATCCCTGTCATGTGAATGCAGATTTCTGTGCAGAGATGATTTCCAGACCTTGAGCAGAGCCAGCTTGGGTGTGTTCCTATTGCCACCTTTTTTTGCTTTCCCTTATGTTCGTGTACTCAAAGCCAGCACAGGTGTTGGCATCTGCTGTGAAAATGTATTTTAAGTTTTGACTGACTTTGTTGGACCAGGAAAGGTGTTCAAACAAGTGATCAGCAGCCTGAGACAGGAGGTCCTGGTGCCCTCGCTACTTCAGTGGGGTGAGGAGCAGCAGGAAGTGCTGTTGCCTGGATTTGGGCAAAGGGGATTAAGGTTGTTGCCCTCTTCCCAGCCATCCAATGGGAAAGGAGTGGGCAAAATGCCAAGGAAGTGGCTGCCTTTTTAAAAGTTTGGCTCTACCACAAGTGATCCATCTCAACACTGGAATTGTGGAGCAGGAAGATGTCAGAACAGAGGTTTCAGCATCGTTCCCTTGGGATTGAAGCCTGAACCTGCTGGCTGTGGGAGGGGAGGGTGGCTGAGCCCCTGGGGACCAGCTCTATGGGAGGAGAACTTATCCCCAGCAGTGGGATCCTGTTTGCCCCATCCTGCACAGCTGCTGGAAGAGAGGACGAGGTGACACCTGAAGAGGTGGGTGGAGGCACCTGGAAGGAGTGGCGCTTCTGGCATGGTCCCTTTGGCTCTTCAGGGAACCTTGTGTTTCCCAGCTCTGTAATGGAGACTGTGGGAGATGGTTTGCGTTTGTTTTCCTTTGGGAACGTAGTTGCCAGGCAATTATTTTACACCCTGTAGCACTGCAGACATGTCTCTTCAAGTCCAATCTCTTACCACATAACTGAGAAAATGTATTTTACATTAAAAAGAAGCCTTTTGAAAAGGCCCTTCAGGCATAAAGTCAATGTGTTTTCTATATATAACCCAGTATTATTAATACAATGAACTTAACTGTAGACTCTGTGGGTGAATATGACTTGATCATTGGAGATACGAACAATATGATATTCATTTTCTATGTACTGTGGCTCTGACTCTATAATGGTTCTCCCAACCTTCAGTTCATTTCTTAGTGATAAAGTGGGGCAATAGGGTGAGGCAGGTCTGTGGATTGTATTTTTGCTGAGCACTAATATAAAATAAACAGCCTATAGAGAAAACAAATTTACCTTGATTCAGAAAGGCCAAGGTCTGTAGATTTGGGACAGACAGGAATGATGAATGTGAGCGTGGTTTATTGAAATAAGTCCAGAATGGCATGGCATAAGCTTCTGTGGGTTTAGTTACAGGAGTTGCAATAGAAATTGCTTTGGCTGGAAAATTTTAAGGTGGTGATTGATTTCTTCTTTTTGATGTGGGTCATTTATCACTGTGTGCGTTATGTGAGATATTTTCCTTTTTCAATCATTGAAAAATGTTTTAGGATGGTGTTAGGAGGCCCCTTTAGCCCAGGCCTGTTTGATGTCAGTCATCTGATCCAAATGTGTGTGTGCAGCCTGCTGGGCTCAGTAAGAGAAGGAGATAGTGCAAGCATGACACAAGTTTTAATTACTTCTAGTTCTTGTATGTTGCAGTGTGTTCAGAAAGCCAGAAGGTTGGGTTGCATGATCTTTTCTAGATGCCCAGCCTGATTTCTGCATGAGCAAGGTGTGCAGGTGCCCAAACTGGTGTGGTTTTCAGTAGTGACTGATCTGGTGTAGCCCTAAACTGGAGGAGCATGAGCTTGTGGAGTAACAACAGCCACACAGGTGATCTCTCTAATGCCAGAGCTACATCTTGGTGGAGCTGCTGTCAAAAACTGGGTGGGAGATGTCTGAAGCAGGTGAAATGGGAGTTGTGGCAAAAGCAGCGAGGCTGGCATGGCTGCAGGCTCAGTACAGTGCTGCAGTTAAAGCTGGTCAGAGCCCCAGTGACCTGCTGAGGGACAGATGTGAACACTTAAGGGTGGCAGGCAGGCACATTCCCACAGGAAGCTGTGGCTTCAGTGCTGTTCCCATTTTCTGGTGTGCTGGCATGTGCCACAGTTAGAACACTGGCCCTGCTCCTGGACTTGTCTGGTCCAGTGGGTGGTTTCACACCAGTGGCTTCTTGGGGTCAAACCACATGATCTGCTCTGTCTTGTCTGCATGAGTTTTACTGGGTGCTGTCTTTGCTTCCTGGTAACTGTTTTGATCTTGGCTTAGAAGCTTTTTTTAACTAAATACCCTCTTAGTCGGTTCTTTCCATCCTTGACTAAACAGCTGTGTTGACAGGAGTCAGGAAGTAGCATCTTCACAGCTGTGGGTTCCTGGTGTTTCCCTGCAGTGTTTTAGCAGGGGGTTGTCCATCTGAAGCTGCTGTGCTGCTGCTCCATCCCATGGCCCACATCCCTGCTCTTCAACAGCATCCACGTGGGCTGTGCTTTAGAGTGACCAACCTGGTTTCAGCACACGGGGACTCTTTATAATCCTCACAGCCTTTTTGCCTGACATCAAGATTTTGCAGGGACCTGTGGTGTCTTTTGCAACCTTTTATGCAACTCTGGATAAACAGAGTTAGTGTCTGGGAGCGGTGATGGGTGGTCTGTTGGGGAACAGGATTGTGAAAGGAAATATGACCAGTGTGGTGCTTTTATCCCACAGTTTATTACAAGGGCGCTGGGGGCATCCCACATGGAAACTGCAAGTTTAGTCAGGTTATACCTTATATACAGGAAGTCCCATAAAAGTAGAGCATGGAGGGTGTAAGAATGATTTTAGCTATGGGTAGGGGTTTATTTTGCATAAATGCAGGTAACATCTCTCCGATGCTAATGATGATTTTGTGTTGGTCTTTGTAAGGTCACAGCCAATGTCATAGTAAGAATTTGGGCTGTGCTGTCTGGGCTGCAGCCACCATGGATAAAATGCAGTTGTGTTCCTGTTGTTCTCTGGCTAAAAATCTGCATGTTGACAGTTTATTTCCCAGCCCTATTTTTATTTTGGGATTTTTTTTTTTCCCCCCTCACTGTGACTGTCAGTTTTGGAGGCTACTCTGCTGGATGCTGGTCTCAGCATTTTGTACCTGGATGCTGTTTTCTTCTGGATGCTCAAGGCTGATATGGTGGATTTGTTCTTTCACCATACCCCCCTGCTCCTCATAACCCACTTAGCAAAGGCAGAGCTGGTAGCAGTGCTGCAGCCAGAAGGAGCAAACTGGGAAATGCAGTGTGGCCAGAGGAAATAGGGAGAACTGCCAGCTTTTATCAAGAGGGTTGGAATTTGCCCTGCGTTGTCGTCCTCCTCCTGCTTTCGTTTGTCTTCTCCCCAAAGTAAAGCAAGAAAGTATTAGGGGATGGTGAGACTCTTTTTCCATACTGTGAGTGGTTTAGCTTTTGTAGAAAGGAAAAGAATGGCTGACATCACACTGAAATAAGAGTGGAATGAGAATTGTGACTCTGGTTTTAGTTCCCTGGTGTATCACCAATTTGCTGTCACTGTCACCCTAAATTGCACTTGGAAATGGTGTGGGTTTTTGTGTCTGAAATCCAGCTGTCCAAAATCTGACCCTTTTGAGATCTGGCACCCACATGTTTCTAAACACCATCCTTCTTTCTAGCCACTTCTATATGTGTATGGTAAAAGCCTAAAATTTGGCAGCCAGGTTGAAATGTGGGAGACTTCCAAAGCTAGTTAATACCAGTTGGCCTTGGGAAATCTCTTCTGTTGGCTTTCAATCTTCCAGCCTAAATTATTCCATCAGAAATTAATTTTGTTGACTGTACTTGTCTCATTAATAATTGGCTCTCTACCTCAGTTTACACAGCTGTAATGAGTAATCATGAGTTTCCCATGTAGGTACATCTCAGAAATGAGCACCACAGACATAATTTTGCATGCTCAGAGCTATATATTGATCTTTGAGAGATTCCCCTATCTGTCAAAACTGGTGTTGATGGGACCCCAGCACCAGCCCCGTTAGACCATGCCTTGCAATAAAACCAGAGTTGTGGATGATAAATCCTTATCCATGGTGGAAGGTGTGGAACTGTAGATGATCTCTGAGGTCCTTTCCAACCCAAACCATTCCGTGGTTCTCTGTTGGTGGTTGCCTGGTGGATCTGCCCATGGCTATGGGATGTTTTCTGTGTCCCTCCTCCTCGGCATGCCTTGCTCTGAAAATACCAGGAAAATGTTTTCTGGCAGTGTCTGTGCTCACCTGCTCAGCTCCCAGAGAGGGCTGGGAGCAGCAGTGTCCCTGTAGGATGTGAGCTCCAGCACTAAGGCTGCTGGAGCAGGGACAGGCTGTGCTGTGCCCTCACACAGAGGACACTGTTGTCCCTCGTGAGTCACAGAGCTGTTTCATCCCAGCAGGGACCTGCACCTGGTGCTGCAGGCAGAGTGGTGATCTCCTCTCCTTCTGACACGCACACCTGCCTTTGGCATGGGAAGAATTTCTGCTTGCTCTTGCACTGCCTTTATTCATAGGCTTTGATTTTTAGGTTTCTTTCTCCTTGCCTTCCTCAGCTCTTGGCTCTTTAGTCGAGGAGGATTACATTGGTAATATAAAATGATAGCTGCCTGTATGAGAAGAAAGCTGGATTTTCAGAAAACATTAAAACAATCCAGTTTTGGAGATCTGACTTGGACACTTATCAGAGTCAGGTTTGGGAGCTTTTGCTTATGCAGAGCAGCAGAAGTGGGTTGTTTCCATGTCCCATTTTGTTGCCAGTGGGGCTGTCTTTGTCCAACTGTGCCCTGGTGTACCCTAGCAGAGGCAAACTGCCCCCGGAGAAGAACTGCTGTCAGAATACTTTAAAGTCGGTCAGGCTGGCTCCTGCTTCGTGAGGTTTATCAGCAAAGATTTTCAGTGCCTCCAGTGGGAGGCTATTTTTATTCTATCCAGGGGCTACCTTCTGCTCTGAGGTCTTTATCACAATTTTTTTGGAATAGAGAAACCTGCCTCTTTTAGGACAACTTTAAATCTTTTGCAGTCTGAAAAAACTAGATAGTTTTTTACTCAAGGTAAAAGTTTTTGGCATTTCTGTGACACGTTCAAGATTTCTTTTGTTGTTTTTTTACTGTAGAAGAGGGGCACTGCCATAGACATGAGAATACCCTGTTTTCTCCCTTGAGCAGGGCTGACAGCAAGTGAGGTACTTAATGGTTCATCCTTCATGCTCTGCTCAGTGCTGTGACTGTTGCAGAAAATCCACATCATGTTTTGCTGCACCATGTAATCAAGATTGGAAGAGCTCTTAAGAGATGATCTTGTTCATTTTCCTGCCCCATGGCAAGATCAGTCATACCTGTGTCTTTCCTGACACGTGCTGGTGTGTGCTCTGTTAGAGACCTCTGCAGCCTTTCCAGTCAGGATATTTCAGTACTACACAATCCCTACCAGTAAAATCTGGTTTCTCCCCACCTTGTATCTAACCTGAATCATCTCTGCTGCAGTTTAAACTTGTCACTTCTTGTCCTGTGCATTTTGAATTCAAAGAACAGGTCATTCCTTTTTGCAGCAATGTTAAATATTTGAAGACTATTCATGTGCTTCTCTCTTCTTAGTGTTAAATACCCACAATTTGTTAAATCATCCCTTCTTCATGGTGGATTTAAGTCTTCTATGTAAAGCTTAATTGGCCTGTCTTCTCAAAAATACTCTGTGACGATTCCAGTCATTAACTAATGCACAAACAGTTTAAACCCTTTGATCAGCATCTTATTTATATACTTCAGTAAAAGCATTCGGTGCCAGCTAAACTGCCTGTTTGTACATCACTGTCTCTGAGTGGCTCGATGGACTTGTGCTGCTGTGCAGGCAAAGAATCTGCAGGGTTTTCTGCTGCTCCCTAACTGCACTTGATTCCAAAGGAAAGGCTGGGTGCCTGGCAGGATGTAAAGTTCAGTGTGGTTTGTGCAGTGGGTCTGTGGGACAGGGCAGTGTGAAGGTTGTGCCTTCAAACAGAAAGGGAGCCCAAGGACAGGCTAATGAATCATGGAATCATGGGTGTCTGCAGGCATTCAAAATACACCCAGATAGGCAGAGGAATTCGGAAGTGGACATGTGCTCAGACAGGTGGTAGGCTGTGAAATGTCACTTGGTATTAGAACCTTCTGGTGTGGCTGTATCTGAACAGTCAGGTCGTGCTTGGAGGTCAGCTACTGTGCTGTGATTTGGATGTCCTTGATGGGTATGGTTTCAGCTCCAAGGAAATTTACACTTCAGCAGTACATATGGGGAGAATGGAAGGCATGGAATGTAATTTTCTCTGGATTTCTCTCTTGCAGGTGAGTGTTTTAACCACCTTGGAGCGGCGATTCAACCTGCAGAGTGCTGATGTGGGCGTCATTGCCAGCAGCTTTGAGATTGGCAACCTGGCCCTCATCCTCTTCGTGAGCTACTTTGGAGCCCGGGGACACCGGCCACGCTTGATAGGATGTGGAGGGATAGTCATGGCCTTGGGTGCCCTCCTTTCTGCCTTGCCTGAATTTCTGACCCACCAGTATGAGTATGAATCGGGAGAAATACGCTGGGGTGCTGAAGGGAGGGATGTGTGTGCTGTCAATGGGTCCACCAGCGATGAGGGACCAGACCCGGACCTTATCTGCAGGAATAGGACTGCCACCAACATGATGTACTTGCTGCTCATCGGGGCACAGGTCCTCCTGGGCATTGGTGCTACCCCTGTCCAGCCCCTGGGAGTTTCCTACATCGATGACCACGTCAGGCGGAAAGATTCCTCCCTGTACATAGGTAAGGCTCTCTGAACTTCCTCTCACAGAAGGCTTTCCTTGTGGGTTGGCATCTGGCTCTTGTTCCCTGTGTGATGCCAGTGGAAGAGGTGCCTCAAGGCCTCTTCTCCACGTGCTGCTGTGCTTGTGAAGGTAACTTGGCATGGGTCTCTACATCAAGCAGCAGGGAAACACAGTGGTGTTTGCTCCTACTGTACCAGTGGTAAAGGTTGCCAGCCATGGTGATTACTACTGGATGATTGGGCAGATGCTCATTCCTTCTTTTGTGTTTGCCCAGATTGCTTTGAATTCTTGTGTTGGTGGTTTATGGCTGGGTTATAGCTGAAGAATTTTCAAGTAGTGTGTGTGATGATGATTGATGTTTTTATTTTGGTGGGATTTTTTCCTCTAAGGTACCCTAGTTCTCTTCCTGTTCCAGAGCATGTGTCTGTGTGATCACTGCAGTGTAAGGAGACTGAGAGGACACACGTGTTGTCACTACCACTGTCACGTTTCAGCAAGAAGTGCCAGTTACAGAGTAGGTGCTGTGGCCCAGGATGCTGTGGCAGGACCCTTGATAATGTGATCCCTGTAACGGAATGGGATGTGGAAGCTGGTGAGGTCTATTTTGAGATACAGTGAGCCTGAAGTAGAACTCATGGTTCTGGTGATCATGTTGCAAAATTCTTTCAGATGGTTAAGCTGTGAAATTTGCCTTTTGATTGCCCAGTAAAACATCTTAGTTATTGGGGTAAAGTTCCCCCTTCCAGCAAGTTTAAAGAGTTGGTGAAGCTTTCTTTGAAAAAATGTACCAGCTTGGCACATTCCTCTTTCTGCAGGACTTGTCACTAGATAAGCTGCTCCAATTGAATTAATTGGTGGAGTGTGTGCTGCCATTAATGAGACCCTTCTGCACTTGTTAGTATAATCCTGGTAACCAAAAGTGTGCACTTGTCCCATCATCCTGATCTCGACGTGACTTTCAGCTGAGTGGGTGATCCTGTTCCCCTTTGTTGTTTTTTTTCCAAAGACATTTTTATTGAGTTTCCAGGCTGGGTGTGGCCATTGACAGCAAAGCTGAGCAGACCTGCTGACTTTCCAGGTCCTGTTTAATGTCTTGGGATGGCCTAGAAGCGTGGTGGAAAGTCACTACATAGCGTGTTATTCCTGGTTGCATTGCTGCTTCACTTAGAGCTTCATCTCTATATTCAAAACACGTCCCTGCTTTTCTGTAGCTGGCCATAAAATCATAGTATTTCAGCATTTAGCTTTGTCCTTGGGTCATTATTCATCTTCACTTGGTTCTGTAAGTGTTTGTGAGGGACCCACTGGACAAAGGATGGTGTATAAAATTCAAGATACTGTAAAATCCAAAGGTGAATAATGAGACTGAATTCACTGGAGCAACTGTGCCAACACCATAAATGATGAGCTGGAATTAAGAGTGATTCTAAGATTATCTATTATAAATAACTATATAGAGGAGCAGCAACTTCTTTCAGTCTGTTCCATGGGCGTTTTTTAAGCAATGCTTCATGTCTTGAGAACAGGCTGGAGGAGGGTGCATGAGAGGAGGATTAGGAAGAGTGATTCTTCTTCCTGAGCTACATTCATCTTGTATGCTAAAATAACGTGTTTAAAGTTGGCAGTTCAGCTGAAGCTGGGAAAATACTCGCAGAAAATTATTTCTGCTTACTATATGCTGCTTTTTTATTTTTCCTGCAGAGATAAGGATGTTATCTAACCATGTTTGTTACTACATGTGGAGTTTAAAAACAAACAAAGAAAAAAAAACACACCAAAAAAACCCACCACAAAACCCCAAGCATTTTGGGCTTGTTTGCCTTCTGGCTTTAGCTATGGAAATGATAACCTGAATTTCTGCATCTGAATTACAGATTGCAGAAGACTGCCTGTGTAGGCACACTCAACCAGCAATGAAGTTTAATTTATGCCCTGTCCTAGCCTATCCATCACAAATAGGGTTTCAGATATTGGATGATTAATTAATCTATTAACTTGCAATCAATTTAGGTAGTGAAAATAAAGGCTAACAGGAAAAAAAAATCTATTCCATGAATGAATATAAATGGAGAAGAAACTAGTGGAATTGTCATCTTATGTTGGTGTATACTTGAGAGGAGTTCGGAGTGCTCAGTTTTAATGTTGTTTGAGAATTATTTGTCCAGATTTGTCTTTAACTGATTATTTTTGTTGATGTCATCAATGCAGTTTTCAGTGGCCTTAGAAGAAAGCTGGCTGAGCAGCTTACCCACTTCATTCTGCTCTGTTTTGCAGAGGAAATAACTGCAGAGTGGATACTGTCACTGAGCTATATTTATATCAGTTTGCTTTCTCATAATAGCACACTCACTCAGTGGGGGCTGTGTGTGACCAGATGAAATGATTTTGGATAAGTTCCCTCAGTTGAAATTAGGGGCAAATCTGGCATAGATCGTTCTCTCAGGATAAGAACTAATTAATAACAGTGATAATAGTCTGGCTGAACTTTCTAGAATGACTGGCTGCTGCTGAGAAATGATCAGATTGACCAGTTTGTCCTGTCTTTAGTGCATTGCTTGTGTTGAGTCCTTGTGTGCTGCATTGGGCTGGACTGTAGCTGAGGGTTAGAAGCAGTCTCTCAACCTGACAGCTAAGGACTAGTCATTGTTCACCTCTGCAATAAAAACCCTCTTGTGTCCCAAGGCAGTGAATTAGATAGAAATAACTCTGTGCATCAAGAGAGTTATTTTTTCTCCTTCTAAGTTGTATGAGAGTTAAGTGGACTAATAATATAATATCTAATACAGTCACTTTGCAGTGAAATGACAATACAGGAAGACTCTTCTGGTTATTAAAATAAAGTCCAAGCCCCAAGAACACCCTGCAAACCTTTTTTTTGTATTAATACTCCTGTGTGTGTAGAAGAATGCAGATGTGATACTATATGGAGTTTAAAGTGATGCTTTGGCTTTAATCATTAGTGCAACTAATAGCATCTGTGGAGTGTAATATTATTCTGGCTACGAAGCCCATCAGATTTCTCCTGTGGTTTCTCTGCAGTGACAGGCACGTGGGAGGTTGTGGGCAGTGCACCCCTGTTGTGCATCCTTTGAAGTCAGAGGTTGCTCAGGCTTGTGGTCTGCCAAGGAGGGGGGGATTCATGGAGTTTCTTAATTAGAGAGGCAGAGGTGAGATATTACAGGAATATTCCTCTACATGGGTTGCTGACTTGCAACTTCATGTTTCTTGAACTAATGGCAGATTTTTTCTTGGTGCCTGCAATGTGTTGCTACCAAACTCTTAAAAGATTCTGTTGCTGTAGTAACCAGGCCTAGGAAAAAGGGCTGTGTTTGAGTAACCCAGGGCAAAATGAATCAAAGAGATGAGCGTGTGAAAGGGCACACCAAAATATGTTCAAAAAGGAACACATTTGTGCTGTAGCAGGGTTAGAAGGATCCTGGCACCAGGCCTGCCCTGGTTAATCATAGAGTCATAGAAGAGTTTGGGTTGGAAGGGACCTCAGAGATCATCCAGTTCACCATGGGGCACCTTTCACTTGAGCAGGTTGCTGGTCAAGTGAAACATAATGATGGGGAGTAAACTCTCCTCCCATTTCAGCATCTGAGCACCTGCTCAACACAAAGGTCATAATGCTGGCAGTAGCAGCCAAAAGATGGAAAAAATAAAGGAATTTTCTTAGCTGCCTGAAGTTGGGGAATATGTTCTGGTTTGGTGCTGGTTTGCTCGCTTCTCTCTTAGTCTGATCTTGTATTTAATGTCGGAATTCCCATCTAGAGGTTTCCAAACAAGCAGATTCATTTTACCCGTGTGCTTATTGGCATCTGGCATAAGTAACCTCTTTGAGTGGAGATATTCATCATTCCTGCAGACTATGCAGGGCTTGTTACTGCTCCATCTTCACTAGTGTCAAAGGATTCCTTCAATTTGTGGCACTGTTTATTTTAAAGGAGTAAAAGTTGAAGACTACTTACTATACGGTTTTCTCCACCCACTAATGACTCACTTGGCATTTCCTTTTTTAGTTCTTTTTCTGCTCAGTCTTGCTGAGTTCTCTTGGAATCAATGAGGACTTTGTCATTAGGAGGGGGATCAGAGGCATCATGGACCTGATAAAAAGGTGGGGTAAAAACTGTGATCTGACAGTGGTTGTATGCATTTGCTGCCTCAGATAAGCAAGAGCTTGCAAGTGTTTTCTTGTCACTGGAATGCCCATGCTGCTCCCATCAGTGGTCTGTGAGTTCCATTTGTGAGAGCCAGTGCAGTGATGTGGTTGGTTAATGTTTTTAGCAGTCCTGAGACCCACCTTCGGGCCTTCCTGCTGCATTTAACATTGGCTGATAGAGGTTGTTGCATCTTGTCTAGGACGTGGTTACCTACAGAGCAGAATGAATAGCCTCTGGGAGCCAGTATTTGATCTGGGACAATTAAAGGCTGTATTAAACAGAGGAAGTTGCTATTATTCTGTCTCCTGTTGATGGAGGAAATTGATATTGATGTTGCGAGGAGCGCTGCCAGATTGTGAGGCTCATTCAGAAGAATGCTGTGCTGATCTTTAATGTATTTCAGAGTTTCTCTTTACGTTTGTTGAAGCCGTCTCTGTATTTAGCATTGTGGGCACATAACCCACATGCTCGGGACCCATCACTTGGAGCTCCTCGCTGAATTGCAGTAACATGAGGAATGGCATAGAGGGACAAGTCCTAAGTCAAGGAGTATGTGCTGAGGAGTGATGAGTGCTCCTGAGTTATTGGTGTGCAAGGGTGAATCCAGACACAGCAGCCTCTGGGGTATGGAGCTGTCCTTGGCCTGTTTCATGTCAGGGCAGAGGAATGGAAAAATGGATGACTCAGCTCTGCTGGATGTGTCTGTTTAGCTGCTTTCTTCTGTCTTATCTCCTCAGCTTCTCTTTGGCCTTTTCTGTGTGTGTTTTGGTTGTTCCAGCTCTTACCCTTGGTGTAAGAGGAGAACTCAACAGAATGGTGTGTTCTTCCCCCATCTGCCCAGATGGGACTAACCTTGTAAGAGGGATGGGACCCTGCATTGCAGCTGCTGGCTTTGACCTTTGTGTTAGTGTGGGGTTATTTTGCATCAAATGTGTAGAAGCACTTTCTGTTTTGTGATGACAGAGAGAAAGCTCACTCTTGCTGCTGGTGCCTTCTCTCTTGCTTTAAGCACCAGCTCAAGATTTGCTGCAGAGGAAGACAAACATGCCCTAGTTGGAATCTTGCTGTCTCCAGGGATAAATTTGTCCATTTGAAAAATCACTTATGGTAGCTTACGTCAGTCAAAATGATAGCAGCCATTGTGCTTTGGAGAAGCAGAAATATTTTCTCGACAAGAATTAGAATTACTAACTCTGAGAGTTAGTATCTATGTCGGTGAGTTAATGGCAAGTTATCAGCATAAGCTACTGAAATCAGAGTTTGAGTCAACATTTTGTGTGTTCAAGGTCTGCTAGTTTTGTCTCTACCTGATGAAAGGTCTCTTAGATGGAGGATGAATGTATTTTGATCAGTTTTATCCTTTCCAAAGCTCTCAAATTTCTTGACATGTATGTCTGAACCTACATTTCTAAACCATAGGAAGTGGAGTAATTGTGTGTTTATAGCATACAGCCCTTTGAGGCCCTCTGTTGATGTGTATCGATTGGAAGGCCTTTAGGACCCCCCTGAGAGGTTCTGCACAGCTCTGCCCACCCTGGCTGCTTATCCTTCCACTCCTCACAGCATTTCCCACATGGCCACTCTCCTTCCTTTTGTGCTCATTTGTGGTCTGCAAGCAACATGGATACTTTATTCACATCAGCCCTTCTTGCTGGAACATGCTTCTCTTAGCTCACCACCTCAGGCTCTGCCAGCCTTATGCATTCCTTACCCTTTTTCCTTTTAAAGCCTGTTTTATGAGGTCTTTTGTAGTGGATTGTAGCTGACTCCTATCTGTTGTATTTACTCTGTGCCCACTCCATACCCATCAGCTGCCTGGTGAGTTTGTCCACCCCCACATGGGCATGGAAGTGAGAATTGCTTTTTTCCTTGCTGGTATAGGCAGTTTTATAGGTGTGTGATATTTTTAGCCTAAAGACGGAATTCTGTAATGCTTTTGTTCAGTAAATGCATCCTCCTACGGGTGATTTGGAGAGCCGTTCCTTCCTGTCACAGTCTCCCATGGGCTGAGAATGACATGGTATTAGCACTGAGCTCCGAGGAGTGCTGCTGCCAGCATGAGGGCTGGGATGCCTGTTCATTACTGAAAGGTGTCTGTGCATCAGATTCACTGGGCTGCCTTCCCCGTGGACTTGCTGTGATCAGATTAAATTACATGGCTCCACGTGGATATCCCAGCATTAACCCACTGATCCATCGATAACCTGCAGCCTTTTGTAATTATTCCCTTTTGGGGAGAGATGGGTGTTCTCATTTGCTGTGTGTCAGCGGGGCTGGCTTGGTGACACATGTCCCCTTTTACAGTGCTGGTGGTAATACCCTGGAAAATTGAATGGAAACACAAGCAAGTGTGTAGGGTGTATTAGAACAGTAACAATAATCAATTAATGGCAATAACCTTTCCCACTGCAGGCAGGAAGGCTGTTGTGAAAAGCAGTAGCTGAATGGATGTATTTATTCAATTAAATAAATATATGCACAAAGTCGTAACTGCTGTGGGCTCCATTATTTTACAGCAATTGTTTCAGTTACCTTAACCTTCTGCTAATAGGTTTGGTGGTTTTTTTTGTTATGAGCAGAGTAAATAAAGCTTGGGCCCAATACAAATGACTTCGTGTGAAAGCACATTGAGGGTGGGAACTGTTTCCATGTTACTCTGTGCTCTCTGTGTACTCTGCAGCTGAGTTTTGGCTTAATTGGGATTTGCTGACTCTGATGTCTTGTAAAAATCAGTCCATTTGTTGAGCGTGTTAGGCTTTTTCTGTAGTGTACTTTAAATAGTCATCAGCTGGGAGAGACCGGTGAGGTACATCATTCCTGGGGCAGCCTCTCTAGTGCAGTGCCCTTGTCGTTTAAATGGCACATATGCAGAGTCCTAAGGTTCATAAAATTAATTAAATAGATTGGAAGGTGGTGAGTTGCCCACGTCAAAAGCTGAAGGCTGTATTGTGCCTCGTTGATGGCACAAGCAGCAGTGGTGTGTGCCAATCTTGGCCCTTCCCCTGGGAACTTGACCGAGACTCCCCAGCTCGTTACACATTAGGAGCCTCCAGATGTTTTGGTTGCACTTTACGGGCTGGCACTGAGGACAAGTGGGGCTCTGTTTTCTGTGGTGGGACAAGGCACAGAATTTTCCCTTTGGCCAGCACAATTCAGGGCACTGGCTGGGTGTTACTCTTTTATCTGACAAGGTGCTGGAGTGAGTGTAGGAGAATGCAAAGCTCTCTCACACAAGCTGCTGCTTTCCCTCTTTCACAACTGCATCTCCCAAGGCTGGGTGAGGAGCTTGACCCGGTTTTCTTGCCCTTTGGAGAAGCTGCTGCAAGTCTGAGCTGGGTGCTGATGCTTACACCCTTTGGGTACCAAATAAGTCCTATTTGAGTAACCTCCTAAAAGTGTTTGCTTTTGCAAAGTCCCAGGCAGTGCCATGGCACAAATGTGCGGCTCTGTTGACGCACAGGGCCTGGCAGCACTCAGCTGCCAAAGCTGTTAAAGTGTGGTTTTATCCTGGCTTTGCTGGGCACTGGTGACTGTGCAGGGCACTCCACACCTCTCTGTCAATGTGTCATGTGCTGCATTTCTTCTGTATATCCAGTCTGAATCGACCCTGCAGTAGTTTAAACCCATTATCCCTTGTCCTGTTGAGTGGGTGTGAGGTTGCCCAGCTGTGTGAGACTGGGGCAGAGCTGCTGTGGGGACAGGGGTGCAGCCTCACTAAGTACAAAAATCTGATTACCCCTCATGCACCAGCCTGGAGGAAAAAGTGTGGCCACAAGTGATGGGTACCTTGTAAAACAAAAATAAAATTGCTTGATGTGCTTTGTGGTCATCTTAGCAGCTGTGAGAAGAGCCAGAGGAGTGAAAGCCCTTTCTTGGTTTGGTGAATGTTGAAAGTTCTTGACTTTATGGATTTGTTTTGCATAAATGATAAATTCGCATAAATCTGGGGTTATTAAGCTATGTGCTTTCCCCTTGGCTTTGGACAAATGCTTCTGGCTTTGCTTTCTCGAAATTCAGTTGTTTGGTTCAAAGTTGGTGTCTGGTCCCAAAATTGCTCCTTCGAACTTTGCTCTTTTGAAAGGACTCAGTGTTTTATCAGATTTCTTTTTGCCAAGGTACGGCCATTCCATTAATTATGCTGCTAATGAGGTATTTGGCTTTTCCTAAGAGGGAGGCCTGCTCCCACTAAGCTCTCTTTTGATTTCAGTAATAGGGATTTTGTATGGAGGAGACGATCCAAATGTGGCCCTTTATTACCCGATTAAAATGTGAGATTTAGTTTTTTGGATAGAAGTTAACAACATGTGACGTTGCTCTTTGACTTAATACCTCAGAGCACTTGAGTGCAGCCAAACAAAGCTGTCTCTGTGACAAGGAGCAGGAACTGGCTAAAGGCAGCAGATCAAAGCAATAGTGAACATTCAAGTGTTCAAGCAGGTAGAAGAGCAAGGTGCTCTGTGTACCAGTTCTTTGCTTTCTGTCTCCCTCTGCTTTCCTCAGTTTTCCCCTGTGGTTTTCTGTACATTCCTGTCCTCAGCGTTAGACAAACCACTCCCACTGTAACTGTTTGTACAAGACAGTGATACTGCTGATTAGGGTTTGAAAGAAATAATATTCGAGGTGAGAAAAAGACAACTGGGACAATTTTGCTGTATCAGTAATTGCTGCAGAGACCAATTACTCATGTGATGAAAAACCGCCTCTTATCTTGTTAGCCATCAGCTACAACATATGGATGTCCTAATTCAATCACACTGATCATCAAAAGAATGAGACTTGTTAGAGAGAGCTTTTTGTCAGCAGACAGTTATGAACTGTGTGCTAGAGTTAGAGACTGAAGGGGTGGTAGCATGCAAGAAGTGAGCTTCAAAGTCCCCTGGCTGAGCTTCTGAGGTGTCTTGAGCACTGATTAATACTTTAGTGGCCTGAGCTGTTGGTTCCCTTTGAGCTTTCTGTTCGTTCTGTGCACTTGTTGGTTTTGTGGTGTAGAGATGTGTGTGTGTGTGCGTGTGTTTTCAGTATTCCCCCTCCTCATTATGTATAAAATCTCACACTTCTGGAGTGTGAGTACAGATGTTTTACTGCACTTCTGTTTTATCTCCACGCACATCTTCACATCCTCTGTAAACGTGCTGCTGTGGTTCTGGTGGGAGACAAGCACACTGTGTTGTAAACCGCAGGAAGCAGCACTGCAGGAAACCAAATTATTTGCAGTGTTCTGTGTAAGAGTTCTGTGAAGAGTTTCCCACAAGTGCCAGAGGGTAAGAGGTTTGTAGGGAGAGATAACACCTATTTGATACACACATGTTCATGCTTGGTGGATCTTGTTCTGACCAGTGTGACTAATCATACTCAAGAATATTTACATTTTGTTTCCCAGTTGTCACCTGATCTGGTAAAATAACATCTTGTCCCTTCAAACTGTGCTTCACTTCATGTGTTGGTGAGAATTCCCTATCAAATGGAAACAGTCTCTTCTGTAATTGTATACTGCACCTCATTAGGAGCTTAGAGTCCTGGAGGTACTTTATTTATAAGTAGGAGCAAAACTTAAATTAAGCTTAGGTTAAGCAAATACTCCTACTCAGCAATGTCTCAAGGGTTATAAAACAAGTTAGTAAGAGGGTAAGAATAGACCCCAGGAATTCTGACTCCAGTGCTCTGCAATTGCTCTGAGAGCTAAAGCATTTCACTACATTCCTGCAAAGCAATGCATCTTCCAGGGGTGCAAACATTCCTTTCTTTTCAGTGTCAGAGAGGCTGCAGCTCCTGGCTTTTTGTCTGCTAGAAGTAGCCTGCTCCACCTCTGCAAACTATGTTTAACTTGCCTCCCAGAGCTGGGTGATTAAATTGAGACCAACACTGTCTTTGCATAGTGGAGAGAGAATATTTACAAGAGCATGTAGTGACAGGACAAGGGCAAATGGCTTCAAACTGAGAGTAGGTTTTAGATATTGGGAAAAAAACTCTACTGTGAGGATGGTGAGGCACTGGAACAGGTTGCAGAGAGAGCTGGTGGATGCCCAGTCCCTGGAAGTCTTCAAGGCCAGGCTGGATAGAGCTGTGAGCAGCCTGTTCTAGTGAAAGGTGTCCGTGCCAGGGGGGTTGGAATTCAAGATCCCTTCCAGCACAAACCATCCTGTGATAGTGGTTGGTGAGCTGGAAGAAGCATTTTGAAGACAGTCAGACACCCCACTCTTCCATAACTCATTTCCAGAAGCCAGCATCACAGGGATGCACATCCCAGACTCGTCCAGTCCCCTTTGAACCTCACTTACAGCCTGCACAACAAAAATGGTAGGAAATTCCACAGTTCCCTGCAGCTTTTTCTCATCTCCAAGTTAGGTTGGGCATTCTTCTTCCCAAGGCTGTTGCTTTCTTCATTGGATGTTTAGGATTTTGGTTTTATGGCTGTGAAGGTGGCAAAGTGGGCACAAAACTTCTCCTGGAGTAAAGGTATCTTAGAAGTAGCATCTGCCTATCAAAAATCTGCTGAAATAGCAGTTGTGCCATTATCCTGGTTGTGCAACATCCCACCACGGATACGAGTGCACTGGGAATTCCTTGGGCTAGTGAAAAAGTGCACTGGGGCGGGGGACAGGCTGGCACAGCTGGCAAAAATCAGGACAGGCAATCCCATTAGGTGAAAAATAGCCTTAAATGGGTTTTGCTGATGCATAAAAGACCTGTTGAAGTGAAAAATTCAGATAAACAAGAGAAGTGAAAATGCAGCTGTGCTGCTCTCCATCATGACTGTGTAAAATGCTCCCATGTGTGGCTCCCTGAGTTCATCTCACATTCTGCACCCCCCAAAACTGTGGTAATATGGAGATGAGAGCAGCTGAGTGAAGCTTTCTGAATAAATTAGTCTCGCTGTCCTGTGGTATTCCAAGTCTGAGTAAACAGATGAGACTTGCTCTGTGCCTTAAAATCAGCAAGTTCGGCTTTTATTAGCCCTGGAGGGGCAGTAAATTGTAGAGCTGAGCCAGAGGAGCAGAGGAAGGAGGCAAGTAAGGAGGTGTAGGGCTGGCTAAGGATATGCTCGAGAAAGTCCTTGCTGCTTACTGCAGCCCAGGAAGGCAATTGGAAATTGAATCTACAGTGCACTGGGGAGCTGTTGGAGGTGGCTTAGGATGGGGTAAGGATTTGGGAAATCTGCAAAGGCTGCATTCAGCAGAGGCAAGGATGAGGATGGTGGTGAAGGGGAGGTAGAATGTTGACGTGAGCAGCAGCATATTGAGGCTGGGTGTGGGAGACAGGTATTGAAGCAACCAGAGTTACGACAGGAGCTCAGCCAATACAGGAGAAACATGGTATGGGCCATCCCCATTAAGTCTACAGAAACCTGGATCCTCACATCCAAAGACTCAATTTTTTTATTAAAAATCAGGCTCTTAAAATAATGGACACCCCCCTGGGAATCAGGTGTCTGTGTGGAATCTGTGCTAAGCGATGCCTTTGGGGGTCACAACTGTTGCAGGATTCACACGGGTGTTGCTGTGTGCCTCCTCCTAGACCACAGGGTGCTCACGGTCTCCATCCTCTCGCAGAGCAAGCTTGTTTGGTGAATAAACAGCGTGTTTTGATGGTGAGTGTGGGTGGTGTCAGCAGCGGAAGCGACTGTGCCAGAAGCCTTGTTCCCAGAGAGAGATCCAGTGTTTACTGAAGTTGCTAATTGCTGCCTCCAACCCATCATTATTTGTCTTCTGCCCGAAGCACGCTGATCAAAGGTGCTGATAGTGCTTTCGGTGGGTAAAAGGCTTGGAAGGAAGGAAAAAAAGAGATGCTCTTGAATTTCAGGAGTACCATTGGCTTTTTCTTTTTTTTTCTTTTTTTTTTTTTTTTTTTTTTTTTTTTTTTTTTTTTTTTTTTTGAGACTGAAGGTTGCAAAGGAAGGAAATGCTTTTGGTTTTTTGGTTTTGTTTTTTAATGCCCCATATGGCCGTTTTATTAACTGGAAAACCCCCAGCTGAGAATTGGATGATGTTACAGAGCTACAGAGCAAAACTCATTCCCAACCATGTGGTAGAGGGTACTTGTGCCTTTGAATGTGAGCTGTGCCTCTCCCAGCTAGGGTTAGGGTGAAAAATAAAAGCTGCATTTGCCCTGTTTTGCTGACCCAAGGAAAACATTGTTGTTTTTCATGCTGGGGATGTTGAGCTTTTCAAACCAAATGCAAACCTTGAACAAGTGGGATGTCAGCAGATCGTCAAAGAGCACTTTGAGTTGAGGTTGTGGGAGTGACAGGTACAGCAAACCCATAAGTTTGGGGGTTTTTATTACTGCAGTGTAGTAGTTAATAAAGTAGAATACGTACATTTTGATGTTATTTTCTGCTTGTATGAGTGGGTTTTTTCTACTATGATATGAAAGAAGACATTGTAAACTGGACTTGTGCAGCAGTGATCTGCACTTTGTTATTCAGGCACTTCCCAAGGATTGACTCTTTGATTCCTGCCTGAGTAGGATTTCTTTGCATTGTCTACAGATTTCTGTCCTGTCTCCCCTGCTGAGACAGAGAAATTACTTGCTGTCTGTAGCATCTCAGTTGGCAAATGAGACTGAGAATTTAGAAATAGCTTGTAGACCTGTTTATCATCCTCTGTGAGTGTGTATTGAAGTTACTACCTCAGTTTTCTGTCCAGGGGACTTGGAAACGAAGCATTTCTCCAGATCTGCATTTTCAGTTGTCATTTTCTGTTGTGTGAAGCAGGGAAAAGGAAGGTTGGGACCTCAGTCTTTGTTCTGAGGCTGTCTTGATTTTTCCACAATATCCTGCAGACTTTGTCGCAGAGGGATGCAAGAGAGAGGAATGGAATTTGTTTGAGTGGATCTCCTTAGATTTAAGGATTTGCTTCTCTGTCAGTTGCAAGTGTAGAAATGGGGTTTGATGTTTAGAGAGCTTCCCCACTTCACATCCCAGAAGTTGTGCCTCTGGTTCTGCTCCTCACAGACTTCAGAGCCGTATCCAGCACAGCGGAGTCCACGCTCACACTGTCACGAGTTAAAGTTCAGCAGATGATTCATTGTGTTTTGCTGCCAGCTTCCCTCTGGAGCTGTGCTAGGTAGCACGGAGCTGCTGCCTGCCTGCCAAAGGTGATGCTCAGGACTGAATGGGCTGGGGAAGGTTCCTCAGTGGGCAGGCAGAGCTCCCCGTGCCTGCGAGCAGCGACTTGGGGCTTTTGCTTCCTTCCCCTGGAGATGCCTGTGGATGGGAGACAGCCTGCCAGAGACAGAGTGAATAAATAAGCTGTGCTCTGGTTACAGCAGGTGGATAATATATCATCAGGGTCCTCACAGCAGTGTCCAGGGGCTGCTGCCAGCTGGGCCAGAAGCTGAGATAACCTTTTGCTGCAGGAGCAGAGTCAGGGCTGTGTCACACCACATGCCACCATCAGTGGCTCTGGGGACAGTGAGTGTGCTTGGTGGCATTGCTGGGGCAAGGCTGGCATACTGCTGCAGAGGGGAGCTGGCACAGAGCAGGCACAGGCTCAGCTCTGCAGGGTCTGTACCTTCTGTTCCTTGGGTAACCTATGGCCTTTAGCTGGAAGGCACTGGAAGAGGAGCAGGAGGCCTCATGTTGGCCATGAGGCTCATTGCCTCCAGCCCAGGTTATGGGCTTCTTAGTCACAACCTGCCTGTTCAGCACAAAGTGGCTTCAGCTGCCTGAAGGGACCTCTCCTTTTCTGCTGGTCACAAACATGTGATCCTGTAGAGACTGTGTGTTGTAGCTCCACTGCTGCCCCAGGCTGTGTTGCTGCACAGGAATCAGTATCCCTTTTTCAGTCAGATGTGTTCATAACTGCTGTGTTGTATTTGAAGGAAGGGGAGATTTGGAGGTGATGCTTCCATTGTTGTTGTTTCACAGACTCGTCTGTGCAGCAGGAGATTGAGCCACCTCCTGTGCAGAGATTCCCCTCTCTGGGAGAGGGAGTTCAGATCTAACCTTGAGTGACTGCATGGAGGGTCCGTGTAGCTGAGTCTTTCTCCCCTATCAGGTGCTTAGGAAACAGCTGAATATTAGGGTTTAGTACCAGGTTTGTTTCTGGTGTCTGCTTCTGCCCTTCCTTAATGAGGCTTTTGGGGTTTAATTACAGATACTGCCTAACTTCAAATCCCCAGTGCCCTGGGATTCACTGTAGTCAAGAGAGAGACTGGCTGCTCTGGAGCTGAACTTGGAGCTCTGGGCTTGTCTCTGGAGATGCTGCTCTCCAGGAACTGCTCCTGCATCTAAGGATGCCATCATCTACCCAAGCCACTGGCTTTGATTTTGAATAGAGGTGGTTGGAGTATCCTCCTTACACACATACTTCAAACACAGATTGTGCAGGATTACCGCTGGATAACAGCCAAATCCCAGGCAGTAGAGACTGTTTAATCACACTCCTCTGTCTCTACTGGATTAACATAATTAATGTAAGCCCTTTCGGATGGGCGACCTGTTATTTGTCTGGTGCAGTTCTGCATTTGTGCAATGCTGTGCATATACCCAGGATGCTCTAAAAATGGTGATGAAGGTCTAATTCCACTTGCATACAACTGTTAACCAGTCAATCTCCATTTATGTAAATCTCCATTGACAGACAACAAGTTTACTACTCCCTTCAGGGGGAAACTGTAGACTACTTAGAAAAAATCAGAATGCCAAAGTCAAATCGGAATGATCATTTTCCAAGTTTACTACAAGGAAAATTAAAATGCTCTTTTTTATTTTTGGTGTAATTTCTCCAGGGAGCAGAAAAAATAATTAATAAATCGAAGATTCATCAGTGCCTTATGGTCCTGACTAATTTCAAGGGTGATGCAGAGCTTAGTGTGCAGTGGAGATAATAGTGATTGTGTCCTTGCACATCCATCCTGACTACATGGGGCAGGACCTGTGCCATTATCTTCTGCTCTCTGTGGTATCTGAAATCATGGCAAGAAGGCCAAAAGTGTTTCTCAGACATATGACATCCATCCCATGGGCCCAAAATCTTGTTGGCTGAGTTCCTCCCTCCTGTTTATCTGCAGTTCTTACGCAGCTGGACATGATCTAAACCTTAACAGGATACACTGGTTCCCTTTTATTTCCACTGTTTCAGGGTTTTCTAAGCAGCAAATTGAAGGGAGTTTATTTAAGAGGGGAAGAAGACCCTATAAAAGAAGCCTTGCAAAAGATGAATGTAACTAGTCAAGTATTTAACTTGAATATTAATTTCTGCATAGAGGAATGCCTTTAGTAGGCTTTTTGCGTGGCAGAAGTAATTGCAACATTCTGGGTTGTTTTTTTTTTAATGAAAGTCAACTTCTACTTTCAGTTTTAACTGTAACCTTTTATATTCAGCAAAATCACAGATACAATAATTTCATAAGGAAGAAAATCAAGTCTCATCAGTTCTGGTGAATTGTTTTCTGGTTCTTGGCTGTACCCATCTGTGCAGAAGGCAGAGGCTTTCTGGAGCATTCCCTGAAAAACAAACACTTGTGTCCAAGCTTGAAAATTAGCATGAAAGTGACATTTAATATTTGGCCATGAGCTGAAAAGCCTGTTTTTTTCAGTGAGGTCAAAAGGAGCCTGAGTTGGGCAGCTCTGCCCCTCGGGGTCCTGGCGTGCCCAGGTCCCTGAAGCGGAGCCTCTGCGGGCAGCGGTCTCGCCAGCCGTGGGAACTGGCAGCATTCCTGCTGGGAGCTCTGCAGTGGTCAGCGTGTCCTGGGCTGCCCTTCTCCCGTCCTGCTTCTTCCACGTGCCCTTCCAGAAGCAAGAAGCCCTTTCCAGGGAGCACAAACAGGAGCTGATCACTTCACAGGCGATCCGTGGTTGTATGTTGCCTCTGATTTGTATTCAGCGCTAGTGGAATGCACTCATCACCCAGTCTGTGCTCACAAGCCTTATTATAACTAATGTAGAGGCATTTTTGTATAATTTTTCTTCCTGGAGCCACATGGTGTAAGGAATTTGGGATCCTGTGCAAGTCCCAAATGCTCTGTGAGGGAGCACAGACTGGGGGAGCAGACGGCAGGAGCATCAGTATACCTGGGCCAAAACCTGTGTGTGTGTGTGTGGAGGATGGGGTGTGTATTTTTCAGATGCAAAAAGCCCAGTGTTTCAAGGTTTATGTGGAGCATCATTTGCAACAGAATAAATATCTTGGCATGTCACGGTCATGTTTTACACAGCTGAAATTCTTCTGACTTTCCAGCCCTTGGTATCTGTAACTCGCTTGAAAGAACTGCTGACATCTGCCCAAATGCCAGTATCTTCTCAGCCGTATGAACCTTAATATCACAGCTTAAGCTTTAGTCTTTGAGCTGTGCAGCACAGCTAAAATCAAACTGTGTTCCCAGCACTGAGGGAGATTCTGACTTTTAACCCACTGGCTTTTTATTTATCTTCCTTCTGTGCTTGCTGTTGAATTGCAAAGTCAGTTTAATTCCAGGGTTTCTAAATGGTGTGTGATTTCTACACCGTGATGGCAAATGTCCTTTGGGCTGTTTATACCATCTGATGCTGGTGACCTAAACAGGGGCAGGTCAGCACAGCACGAAGCAGAGCACTGGTGTTGTATTTCTCTTTACTCATAGTAAAATGGGCAGGTCACAGCAGTGCTTAATCTCCACCTTCCTCTTAATCTTTGCATTGCTTTGGCTCAGTCTTCTTTCCTTTGCAGCTCCCTGCTGCCAGACTCTCTCCTTTTTCACCCCAAGTGTGTTTTGTGCTTGCCCTCACAGCCTTGTTGGCTTTGTCTTTGCCTTCCTGGAGAGATGCTCCTGACTAAGGGTCTGGCTCTTTTTCTTTTTTGTGGGTGACCAATGGGGGATGTCCCATCCCACCAGGGCTTCCAGTAGAGCTGGTGGGGTCACCACGTCTTACTCAGTCGAAACCATCCAGATTCAGTTGTTTAAAGATCAGTTGTTTAAAGGATTGAAGCTGGTGTGGATTGATTTGGCAGAGGGTTCACACAGGCTCTGAATGCTGTAACCATTGCAATGACAAATGTCCTGGGGGGATGTGATGGTCAGCCCTTTTTTCTTCTTTTCTTGCATATGGTCATCAGAGATGCAGTTTTAGGATCCAGCCCTTGAGACTGGCCATATAATGGGAAATGGCAACTTTATTTAGTGAGGGCAGAGGGAACTGATACCAATCACTGCAATTTATTCTCATTTCCCCCTCTTTTAAGTGGACAGTTTGTTTCTTGTGTTTTATTTCTAATAACTAAAGTACTTTTTAACCTAGTAATGAACCTCATTAAGCTCCTAAGCATTTTTAAGACTTCCTCAAGTCTTCTGCCAACACACTCACATGTTGTGAATGTCAGGCACAGAAGGGGCCTGGCTATGACTTAAAAGTATTCAGGAGTTTGGGATTTGGGGCTGACCAGTGTGGACCAGTTCACCCCAGGGTCCTTTGCATGCCCTGGAGGAGAGGGCAGAAATGATCTGTAGGGTTTGGTCCTGGTGCCTGAGGTGTAATTCCCCTTGAGTCATCCAAGGAATTGTTACTGCTGTTCCTTCCCATCCCACGCACTCTGTTCAGTGTCAAAAGTAAGATCTCAGAAACTGAAATTAATTTCATCTTGGTGCTTGCTATTAATGTTACACACTGCTGGAAAGCTCTTTAAGGAGGCCGTCGACCTTCATCCATGTGGAATAAGTGCTGAATAATGGAGAGCTTTCATATTTCCACAAAAAGAAAGTGGCTTTTTAAGTCAACTGGAGATGTTATAGACATGAGGAAGGGGGGGGGGAAAAACCAGATTGCATTAGGGAACAGTGGTCAGAGTGTGCATGAGGACAGAGCAGCAGCTCTCACCATCTGGCAGGTGCTGCTGTTTGCAGAGGCCTCTTGTGAAACTGCACTGACCTGTCTCACCTGCTGCTCCCATGGTACCTGCAGAGTTTTATAAGTCAGTGTGTTCAGCTTTTCGTCCTCTGCAGCCCAGAGACCTGCGTTGCCAAGCCCTGCCCCAGGTTTTTCTCTCTTTCCTTGAACTGTTTCACATTTCATGCTTCTCTGATGTCCTCTCACACCTGTGGCATGCTTCAGCCATTTATTTAAGGAAAGAAATGCATCCTGAACAATTTACAGAGAGGCTGTTTTGTCTCCCCACCTGTTCTTGCTTTGAGGAAACATCATGTCCTGTGAGAAAAATTCCTGTTCCCTGGTGATGGTCTCTTAGTGAGGCTGTTCAGAATGGCCACTCAGGAGAAGGCTCCTTCTCCCTCACCCCATCTGTTTTGTGGGGCTTGCCTGATCTTCACCATACTATTGATGAGTGGGGTGCTCAAAGCCTGAGCTGCTCACAAAGAGTTTTCCAGATTCAATCCCTGCCTGGTGCATCATCAGCTAAATAATTGGAAATATCCATTTGTGCCTCTGTGTCACCCCGTGAGGGAGGAACCTGTAAGAACTGAAGATATTAGATGGAAGTGGCAGCTTTGAAGTGACTGCACAGAAGAACCAAAATCCACTGAGGAAGGATGGAAATTAAGACTCCCACCCATCCCTTTGAAGCCACGTTACTGAATATGAGACAAGTTTGATTTTGGGATTATTATATTTAAACTTTGTGACATCGTTTGGTCCTCAGGCACTTTCCTATATATTGCAGTTGCCTTTCTGTTTTTAGCTGAATGCTGGACGGTGGGACTTGCCTTTAATCTGGGAAAAAATACGAGAGCCAGCAAACAAAACACAGTTGCGGTTTTTTCTGTGTGGCTTTTTGTAGTACTCGCGTGCTTCTGGCAGTGCGACAAGAGAACAAACAGTTTCCTTAGAGCACAGTTGTGCTGAGAAAGGTCTGAGAGAATGTAACAGGCTCCCTTGAAAATGTTGAGTGAAGGTACAAAGAGAGGTTCTCATCACATGAGAAGAGGAGCTGATGTTTGGGCCTCGGATAAAAGAAGCTATTAAAATTTTGGCTTCCTGACAAAGCAGCAACAGCGACTGTGTCTTTGCGATACTTGAGGACTAAGCAGCCACGTCCCAGTGCTTCAGGGGGACACTTGTCAGTGTGTTGTCCTGCCTGGCAGAGGGATCTGCTGCATGTGGGACTGGGGGGACTGGCATGTGTGGAGTGGAACAGGGATATTAGAGATTAGGGAGTCCTGGATGGACGGACAAATTCTGCACCACCAGCAAGGTAACCAGCAGCTGTTCCTGTGACTCTGCTTGTTTGCAGCAGCAGCAAAGCTGGGGTTGGCTCGCTTCCCACAAGTCACTGAACTTCATTTTGCATCTGTTTCCACAATGTGCAGAAAGGAAAGGCAATAAATATTTATTACTCTGTAGCCTGGATCCAGGTTTTATTCCTCTTACTGTTCTTTTCCTGCTCCTGTGACAGTTTATCTTGCAGCTTTGGAGTGGCCCCAGCATGGGGAAAATTGAAGATGGGTTTACAGGAGGTGTTGAAGGGAGCCACTGCCACCCCTAGAAACATTGCTCAATAAACCTTTATCATGTTTGTGTCCTGCAAGAGAGGCAAAGAATTGCCTCTGCCTTTCTGCTTTGCTGGTAATTACAAGCTCTCCTCTAGCACATCAGATGCTAATCTGCCATTTATCATTGCACAGCTCTGCAAAGCACCTGGCAGGGGTTTCCAAGATGGGAACACTGCTCGTCCAGCTGTGGCCCCTGTGCCCTCCACAATGAGTCACCCTGATCACGCTCCTGAAAAACCCTCTCTGGCAGAAGTTTAAGGAGGGGGAAGAAAAACTTAATCTTTCATTACTTAGATAATGAGTCATTCTTCTGAAATTCATGGTGCATTAGCAGCATCAGTGTTCTCAGGAGAGAAAACCAAGAGAAGTGAGACTTCTTATGCAGTATTGACCTTCTGTCTTTGTTTTTTCATGGAATTAAAACACAGTTTCTTTACATCATATGGAAAATTAGAGAATGAAATTGATTGCAATGAAAAGGAAAATACAGTGACATATAGCTACCCATCTTTCGTCTGTATTTACCAGTGGGATTTATTAATTTGGGTCCAGATGCCTGCTCTTGGTTTGGAGGCTTTCACTTTGCTTTCTCAGTTTAAAGAGAAAGGGCAGTATCTTTCGCTGAGTCCACAGAAGCTGTTCCACCCAGTTCTGTGGAAAAGCAGTCATAGATTCTTGACTCATCTTGGTTTTCCCCTCTGGACAACACAAACAGCAAGGAAGTAATTAAATTGTGATTTTATTACTTGAAATTGAGGGGAGTTTGTGTCCATCTTTCTCTGGTGCTTCTGAACTGCCCTTCCTCTCACACACCTGTTTGTGCCATTGGTACTGGCAACAGTTCAGGGATTTCTGTGGTACATTAAATTTGGGGACTGCTGTGGCCAAAGACCCTCTTGGCCTGTGCCCTGTCTCACATAGTAACCAGCAAAAAATGTTCATGTGTGGAAAAATGCAAGGATGATCCTCTCTTGGATATTTGTAACCAGTTCTGGCTGTTCAGTGGTTTGGTTTGGAGGCTCCCTCTGAACAGTTGCCATATTTAGTGAGTCTGTACTTTCCAAATCCATCTAACCTGACTTTTGGCTGATTTGTATTTCAGGCCTTGCAATATCTTGCAGCAGCAAGTTCCACAAATTAAATTCTTCTTTTTGGGTCTCTTTTATAGCTTCAGCCTGGGTACCCACAAGCCCTGATAGAATAGTTATGTTTTGTTCATCTCTTCCATGCAATTTGGTCATCTCTTGTCTTCATCTTAAGTTCCCAAGCCAATGGTGCTCTCCTTCCATATTTCTATTCCAAATTTCTGATTTCCTTGTCTCTTCTTGTCTGTTTTTTCTAGCCCTGTTCTTTTCTATTGTTTCTAAAGCTGGATGGCCAGATGTTCACATTCAGTATGATACAGGTTTGCTCTGGAGTTGGACGGTGACATCACCATGATTTCTTCCCTTCTTAATTCCCTCTATACCCCCCAAATTTTGCAGAACACATTCTGAGAAATTTTTTTGGTGTCAGGGTGGATCTGTTTGTTTTTGTTATGACAGTGTAATTAACAGCCTGAGCATTGTCTAGCACTGAGACATTCTGGCAGTTGTGCAGTCATCTTCACAGCCCCTCAGTTCTGTCATTGGGTAGAGCTGATTGACAGGATTCCAGGGATGTTGTCCTTTCTTGTTGGACTCAAGGCCTTCTACAACATGACTCATTTCTTACTGAGACTGTGATAAGTACTTAAGAGTTGCTAAACTGGGATTTTTTAACAAAGGAAGAGAAATGGAGAGGGAGAAGAATGCTGTAGGCAGAGGCACGGTCTGCATGGAGGTGTGTCTCTGAATGAAGGTATTAAAGCACTGTACAGTATGAAATTGGTTATTATTTTGAAATCAACACACTGAAAAGACAGAGCCTCAAAACTTAGCCTTACACCTGTATTCCTGCTACAGTAAATATTTTTGTAAAAATCAATGGAGGGAGCCTACTCAGCAGTGTAAATTCTGTGTAATTATTGAGCAGAGAATTATAGTTGTCACGTATCGATTCCCCCCTGCTTTGTAAGAGCTTCCTTTTTGCACAGGGCTGAATTCCAGTCGCAGTGTTGGCATTAAAGAGCTGGAGGAAGGACAGAACACGCTGCTGCTGATCAATGTGTGGGCAAGGGGCTGCGTGTGAAAACGCACATGTGTACACAGATTGTTCCAAGAGCATCTGACTCACATCAGCAAAACTGCTTAAGGACTGAAATTTCCTTTCCTGACCCCAGAAAGCTCAGCTGCTCCAGCAGTTTGTGTGAGCTAATCTTGAGCCATTGCTTCGGGGACAGCCCTAGAGACCAGTGCTTGTGCAGTTCTCCTTCTCTGCTACATCCCCTGTCAGAAATGTTAGAGCCATGTTTTGTCCTCAGAGTCACCCTATGTGTGATGTTCATCCACTGCTTCACTTCTTCTTAGAGGTGTTTGCAATGCACAAGTGAGTGAAGCATCTCCTGGACTGTGTTTGCAGAGGATGACAGAACCTGAAGGAGAACGTCCCGTTTGTGCTTCAGTTTGCTTTTGTTTTGGAGCCAAAGGATTATGTGTGTCATCTTGGGATGGGTTGTTAACATCACAGAATCACAGTTTCCAGTGATCATCCTGAGGAGCTACACAGGATTATTCTGCTTTAAAGCTGCAGCTGCTCAGGGGAGCATTTTTCCTTCAGCTGCATTGTGTGCCAGAGCAGTTTAAGTCCACTAAAATGAAATACTGGCTAGGGATTTGTGACAGAGTAGCAAAGTCATCCTTATTTTCAAATTCTCAGGAAAGGCAGGTGTAGCTTGCTCAGAGAACACACTGTCCTGAGATTCAGGTCACACCTTGGTTTTACACTGTTCCTTCAGAACATCCTAGAAACACTGGTGGAGTTTCAAACTGATTGGGAGCACTGTTGTTGGGGATAAGGAAGGACTATAGCTGAGGATATGTGCAAGGATGTTTCTTACTGAGTAGAAAGTCAGTATTTCAAGGGTTAAAAAAAAGAAGGGGAGGAAAAAAGCTTCAAAAGAAAGCACATCAAAGTTTTGTTTGCTTGGAACATTCCAAGGCAGCAGCAAGGGTTTTTCTGGAGTTTGTTTCAAAATTAAAGATACTAAGAGAAGGGTCAATCTCAGTTCATTGCACAGCAATTAGTGGGGTGTATTTTTTGTCATGGGATGGAAGGGCTGCCTTGCTGCTGCTGTTCCTGTCACCTGCATCAGCCTTCAAGTTGCAGAAATGTCACCATCTCCCAGCCCTGTGGTGCTGGAGCTGGAGAGCTTTGCCCCACAAAGCTGCCCTAGTGCCACCTCTTACTCCAATTCCAAGAGTCTGCTGTGCCTGGTGAGATGAGGACCTCAGAGCCTTCCTGGGGTTCCAGACAAGTGCTGAGGTGGCTGCTGCAGAACACAGCAGGATTGGCTTGCTCCAACTTTACCCTCCTGGGATTGGGATGGGGAAAGGAAGAGGAGTGCTGCCTGAGGCTTTCTGGTATGCCACAGTTTTAAAAAATCCCAAAGTTAGCACTTGACCTTGCAAGTTTAACCTACTCTGAAGAAGTTTTGAAGTAGCTGCTGTCTCTGAGGCACTTGAAGCAAAACTGGTTTGTAGTTCATAAGATGCATAGCTATTTTAGGGAAGCTTTGCTGGTGGAGGCTGCCAGCACAGGGTGGGCTGCAGGCTCTGCTGTGAGGATAAATGCAGCAAACGCTCCGGACGGGGGTTTAGCTGAAAGCCAACTCCTGCCCACTCCAGTCTCATCCTGGAGTGTAGGATGAAGTGGTTATTGATGCAGCTTCTGTCTCTGAAAAGGGGCTGTGGAAGGGAAAGCCTCCTGTTGTGAATGAAAGGATGGCAGCAAACTTCCTAGGGCTGGTTTCTGTTTCATGTGCATGTTTCTGAAGTGGCTGAGAAGAAGAGAATCCTTCTTCATAGCACTTTCTGCAGCTCTTTGTTTTCAAATGTAAATCTTGGTTTTGTGGAGGATGTGAATTTAAAAAGAAAAAAAAGAGAAATTTGTTTAATTTCTTCTTTATTCCTGAGGAAGTGGAAGAAAACTTGTACAAAACTTAGTATTGCTGCACTGAGTGCTGCTAGGTGTTTTTGGGAAAGGAGGAAGGAAAAGCTTTTCTGTAACTGCAGGCATCTAATTTTACCTTGTGTACAGTAAAGATTGGATAACTTCCTTCCTTCCTCTGATTGTGCCAGAGCAGCACTGTATCACTTGTCTGCTGGTTTCTCTTTTGCCAACGTGTTTGGGTGTAAGCTGTCTGCAAGAGAGAAAGCCAGGTCAAGGATAAAACTCCCCTACTAATCCACTGTCTATTTAATTTCAGCTAAACCCTTCTGCCTTTCTGCCTTTTTACCTCTGTAGGGTCAGCAGGGAGGCTGCTGCTTTACTGTCATGCATTGTCTTTGCTTTTTCTAACCTGATAAAATACCCTGCATTTTTATGACAGTGTGGCCACAGCATCTCCCCATAACCCTTGTTGCTGCTGGGCTCCTTCCGCAGGGTCACTCCAGGTAACTGGAATGTTGCTGCACAGGCAAATCAAAGCAACATTTGCTGGGTATTTTTGTTTTGGCTCCACATTTGAATCCCTTTCTCCTTCTGTCTCCTGGCCTCAGCCTAAGGCTGCTTTGCAAATCCATTGCAGTCTCACCTGTGGCAGGAGGGACACTTAGTCCTTTTTTGATTGCGATTCCTTTTTCTTCTGGAAATGTTATTTAGAGATCTTGTTCCAGTTTTTGAAATTGCAGCCCTTATATAAGGTCACATAGTTTCCAATCTTGTCTGTGTTTTGTACAGACCAGTGGGACTTGCCACCTAAAAATCATTTATGCCCTATTACCCCTTCCAGTCCTTCATGCACCTTTTACTGTCTAGTAGAGAATACAGATTTTAGTGGTGTCTGGAAATCTCCATTGCTGTTTGATCAGAGGAGAGAAATAAAGATGGAAGGGTTTTGTTGTTACAATAAGCAAAGCAAAGCAGGCCATTCTATACACTGAGCATTAAGGATAATTGCAAGAAATACCTATTTTTGGGTACAATACTTAAGTGGGAAGAAATTCAGTTTTATGCTCTGGGAGCAGCAGAGGTTGGAACAGCTTTGCTACCAGGTTTCCATCCCAAAGAACTCCGAGGCTCTGTCCAAACTGCTCAGCAAGAAAAGTGAAAACATGCTGATGTACATGTGCCACCTTGCTACTAAATGTAAAGAAAAATCTGAGAATAACACGCTTGGTGCTCATTTACTGAGCTCTCCTTCCCACGCAGACAGGCATAATGAGCTGAAACAAAAGGATCAGGTGAGTGGGAAGAGGCTGGCAGGGAAGGAGCTGCTTCTCCATGGGCAGTGAGAATTGGAGGGAGGAAAATTAAATAGCCCAGCTAATGTGTTTGGAGAACAGAAAGGCTGCACTCCAGCAAAGTGAGAGGCAGGGAATTGGGAATGCAATCTCTCCTCCTGCCTGGTAGCTGTTTTCTAGGGCCTCTGTCGCCTCAGGGGTCAGGAAGAACTTTTGCTTGTCTGTCAGTTGTTGTAGTTGGCAGGGCTGGGCTGTGCTGCTTTTACAACTGCAGGAAACTGTACAGCCACAGGGCAGGTCCTCCCTGCAGCCCTGCCACATCATCCCTCGGTCTGGGGAGGGTAGCAGACCTGATCCAGGTCTCCTTGCTCACACAGTGAACAGCAGAGCTTTTTCCCTGGGATGCATCAGCTTTTACAGTGGCCCCAGGGAGGCTTTCCTCACACAGGGACTATGAAACGCTACTCTCTCTCACCCTGAGGTTGCTGCAAGTAAACTGAGTCAGGGATGCTACAGGCTGGGTTTGTGGAAATGCTCTCTGCATGGTAGCTGTTTAAAAGTGGCTGTTGCCTGAACAACAGATTTATGAAAATCTAGGTCTTGCTCTGTGTGCTTCTGACAGCAAATCAGTGTTTGTTACTTTGCGTCTTGGCTCTCAAGATAAGTGTCATTGTCATCAATTTAATATATCTAATCTCCTTCTATTTCAGCAATAAAAACATATAAGGTACTAGGTTCTTGCTCAGTAAAAATCAACCACAATTAATTTGCTCCTTTCCTCCCTTTCACCACAATATAAAACTCTGATCTAACTCAAAGCTTTGTGTATTTGAAATGCAGGGTTTTTTTCTCTGTTGAAGATGCTTGACCTTTGGCTCTTCACCTGTGATTTTCTGCAGCACTCTCTTGTAGCTCACACCCATGCCCTTGTGCTGCAATGCAAAGTCATGCTGGATAATCACACACCAGCCCAGGAAACACAACTTGGCCCATGATCAAACCTGTTTCACAGTACTGTAGGTCTTTGGCTCATATAAATCAGCCTGTGCTGCCTTTGAGGTACTGTTCATTTTGGGGTTTTATCCTTCCAGGCATTAAGGACTTTTAGACATGTTTTGTGTATTTAAAAAAAAAACAAATTGTTTGCTCATGTTTGTAGTTTTTAATAACTATTCTATTTTTCTAGCTGGTGTGGTGTTTATTTGGATTTATAAGAGCAAGACAATAAAATGCCCAGCCCGAATACTTCAGTGCCCTTACAAAGGTATTCAAAACAAACCAGATAGGAAAACAAAACTGGTGAGCACTTCTGCTGTGTACAACAATAGGCAAATGAGCTCCCCTGCCCTGGGGAAGAAGGAACCACTGGAGTCTGTCCTGAAGAGCACTGCTGGGTGAGATTCCAGCATCCCATCCCAGCCATAACTGGTGTATCAATAGATAGGAGCTTTGAGTTTTAAGGGGTGAACTGTTCCCTGGGAGATTTGAAGTGGTGCTTGTTGGAATAATTTTCAATATTTCCTGGGAGCAAGATCCCAGGACTCACCTCTTGTTGCACTCACCAAGCAGCTTCTTGCCTAACGCCATTAAATCCAATCAGAATTTACCTCACATGAAGATGAGTGTCAGGAATCACCCTCTGCATGAAGGTGTGCATGCCCTGCTCTTTCAAGAACCTGAATATCTGACCACACTTGCAAGTGATATGATTGTTTGGAGGAAGAGACTCTTTTGAGCTTTCAGGATGCTCTGTTCACTCATTCATTCATTCATTCTGTTCACCTGCTCGTTTGGAAATAGTGGCTTTAACTTCCTTTATGTGTTTTAGCTTTGTCATCCATGAAATGGATATGATAATACTCATTTGCTTACCTCACAAATTTGTTAAGAGGATTAACTGATGTTTGGTCAGAGGTTTGAAACCTTATGCAAATATTAAGGTTACTCTTAATAGACCACGTGGAACAACAGAACAGTAAAAAAAAAAAAGCAGCTCGAGGTTGAAGTGTCTTCCTGCTCTACAGCAGTGTGGGTTTCCAGGCTCACACTGTGTGTGCTGCTCTGGAGGTGGGATTTGCAGGGCTCCCGTGTTCCTCTTCAAAGGTGTGCACCATGGGAGGCTCCTCTGCTTTAAAATACCCCTCACAACCCAGTTCTCATGTCTGTTGCCCAGCCTGTCAGCCTGCAAACAGCTGAGCTTTAGGCATTTTAAGGAGCTTTAGAAGTGTTTTGAAGATCCTCAGTTACAAGATTGTTTCCAGTTTTCCTAAATGAAATCTCAGACTGTACTTTTTAGGGATCTTCTTTCTAAGTATAGGTTCGAGGGGGTGAGTTTCCATTTCAGAATTCAAGTTAGCTTGAAATGTGGTGCCTCTTTGGAGAATCCTTTTTATTTTTTCTCTCTGGCTCTGGTAATCTAGATATGCCAGCCTTGAACCACTGGCAGTGTATGTAATTTTCTGTAAGATATTTTTCAAACCCAAGATGTGTTTTCAGCTTCCATGCTTGTATCTTGGTGTTGTCCTTTCAGTGGGGAAGTTGTTCATCCTGAAGGAAGCAGCAGGTCAACATCTCTTCAGAAAATTGCTTTATTGTCTTGGTGCAAAGCTTTTAGAACTAATTTGAAGATGCATTTCAGGTCCCTGAAATGAGGCAGAGAACACATATGCCATATCTCTTCCCCTTCCAAACATGCAGGGGGAAATTTTTTTGTGGTTTTCTGTCTTTCTCGCTACTCTTGGCCTATTAAAATAGAAGTTGCTTCCACCCACCATGTTCTGGAAAAAGCTGTTGCTGTTCTAACCATAAGGTTCTCATTAGAGTCAATGGGAGGTATATGACTAACCCTTGGTGTGAGCCACTTAAGGAAAAAAAATTGTGATTAATAACACGGCTTTTGTGTGGAAAACATTTTTGGTGTTAAAAAAGGACTCAGTTTTGTCCTTGATCTATAGCATATTTATGGGGGAGTTGGCATGTTTCAGTGTGCTCTGTGTATCCTGTAAGGAATATACACAGATCTCATCCTAAAATAGCCATGGAGTTTGGCCAAAGGATGACAGCTCTGGAGCCTCCTCTTCAGTGTGTTCCAAACAGGGCTCCCCTGGGCAGGACCTGGCTCCTGAGGTGATTTGGGTTTGGTGTTTCCATGTCCTGCTTGGGCTCCCTCTGCTCTTTGCTTGGTGCCCACAGGGAGAAACCCTCCCCTCACCTGTGAGGTGTGAATGCTGCTTGTGGGTTTATGTGGTTTTGCAAATTTCTGTCTCTTCATTACCCAGGCAGACTGATGATGATATGTGAACAGATTCTGCAGATGTTGGGATTTTAGCACAGCTGGTTTTTTGCTGTTTTCTCGTGGAAGTTGGTGGCTGACTGGCTTTTTAAATATCTCGGTACATCAATATCTGGCACTGTGGAGGGAAGAAATAAGGCTTTCTGTGAATGTGAAGTGTGCTGAACTAAAGCCAGCAATCTTCAGAGTTTTTAATTACCAAGCCATTCAAAACCTGCCACTTTCAAGAGAGATATTTTGACACCACTTGAAGGTTTTAACATCTGCTCTTTGTACGGAGCTGAAGGCATTTGGTAGAATCTGTTTAACTTTTCACTGGATATTTTCCTTTGCATTCCTACAACAATAATATAGTTTGCAGAATGGGAGCTCTGTCAGCAGAGACAGCTAGGTTTTTGTGATGCAAAAATTAATTGTTACTGAATCCTCAGCAACCAAGTATGAGCTCATGTTTGGGGAGGAGGGTTAGAGAAGAATTGCTTGGATTGTAGTCCAGTTGATGCACTGCTCCTCCAAGGCCGTGGCTGAATTATTTCAATTCTGCTTTCCCTGTTTATAAAACTTTACAGGATGTTACAGGCTTTGAGTAATATTTTCAAAGAGGTAAAAGCAAGAATTGCTAATAGGATGGAAATGTCTGTCAAATCACAGCTGCTAATTGTTTGTCATGGGCTGTGGCTGGACATTTCCTGTGTTCAGTGCAGGTTTTATTTGTGGTGTTGAAATGCTCTCATTTAGGATAGTGTCAAAGGCTTTAATGGGCATGGCAATGACTGGTATTCAGTTTATCCATGTGTTTTCTACTTGCAGTCAAGGCAAAAAAAACCTGAAGTGCTTCAATATGTGGCGCTTCCTTGAAACCAGAGATGTGTCACTTGATGTGTTTTGGAAGACTTGTGAAAGTGGGAGAAAGTCCAAAAAGTTCTTATTGATGTCCATGTTTTAAACCTGATCCTTCTGCTTGTATGCTGTACGAAGCAGAAGAAAGATGCTTTGCTTTCCACTGGGCTGTCCATGGTCCTACAGCTGTAACCCTGCCCTGAGCAGGAGGGAGCAGTCAGTGCCTTCCCTGCTGTCATCTGCCCAGGAGTCACATTCCCTAGTGCCAGATGAGTCAGTGGCACTAACTTCATGCCAAAGAGGCAGAGCAGTCATATTTACTGCTTTTGATTCTGTTTTTATAGCACTGGCACAGAGGATGAGATTGGAGCAGAATTCCTGCGTCCTGCCTGGGCTTGATCAGTTACTCTGTAGAACTGTGTCACTGTAAGATGCTGCAGCTCTCCCTAAACAGTGTATTTTATAAATGGGTTTTTTCTCTCCTTGGTTTCCTACAGCTCTTCCCAGAGCTGCCAGCCAGTTTGGTTTCACATGCAGAAGGGCTGGCTGGGCTGTGGGATGGGGTTCTGGGGGGGATTCTGCCATCCAGGCTGGAGCCTTTCTGTTGTGCTGTAGTGTCACAGCGATCCTCGGAAAGCTGCTCTGGAATTCTGCTATGGAAAGCTGTGGGAAAGGATGCTGATCAAGTGGGAGATGATATTCTCCAAAGTTCTGCAGAGCCAAGCTATGTCTAATTCCCCAGGCTGCTCTCTAGGAGGAAAATACAGCCATTGCTTCTTCAGCTGTCTTATTTTTGCATGCAGGCTGCTTGCTTGCATGTGTCGTCCCTCCAGCTCTGTCAGTTTGAGAGTGGCTTACTGTTTGATTTTGTTCTAATCTTTTCAGTTAAATGAGAGCTGGCCTTGAAAAGGAGCTTGTAGCATTTTTCCCAGCTGTTGCACAGAAAAAAGCCAGCCCCTACTTGCTTCATTTCCAGGCACCTCTGCTCTGCTCAAGCTTTTGGAGAGGCTGCCAGCTTAACTCTGAACCAGTTTTCCTTAGTGTCATGACAGGGCTTCAGTGCTACTGTGTGTCTCCTTTCCTGCTGTAAAAGCAAGCCTGCTTTTCCCAGGGATCTAGTGATAAATTAGGGAAGTAGGGTAGTTGTCCACAGTTGTGCAATAAACAGCTGATAATCAGTGTTTTATAGCCAAGACTAACAGAACCCTCCCTGAAAATACAGGGTCAGTCAGGATATAAAGGTAAGTTCTCTGATTGTCAAAACTGAACTTGAGGAACACCTAAATTGAATTTTGTATTTACAGCCAAAAATACTTCAGCTATGCAAACAACCACATTCTAGAACAGAAAAGCTGATGTTTATTTTCCTATTTTTAGAACTGCATTCTTCTCTGAACATTTCTGTACAGTTCTGGAGGCCATGAGAGTAAGGCTGAGTGCCTTCTGTGTAAATGAAGGTGATGACTTCTCATTCCATGACAGGAATTCCCAAATGTTGTTCCCACTGACAAGGACAGAGTATGCAGCTGCTCAGGGTCTTCCTTGGTATCAGATACTCAGTGGGCTCCCCTGAATGCTCCAGTGGCACCAGCATGGGTTTGCAATCCATGCCTTTGCAAACTGTGCGTGACAGAGGATCCTGTCTTTATGTCCTGGGTTGACTTTATCATCCAGGTAAAACTTCTGCCTGTTGTCTTGCTCCTAGTGTAGTATACAGAACTTTATACCAGCTGAACAAGATGTAGGACAGAGGCTTAGAGCTCTGGACAGGCTATTTTGCCCTGTTCTGGAGCCTCTGTTTTCAGTACACTTATTTCCAGAGATAATTTTTATCAAGTTTTATCAAGCCTGGCCCTGATCTTGGTTTTACAGAAGCTCCCTGTTTCCTGCCACTCATGGACCATAATCACATTTAGGCATGAGCTGGTGATTAGATTTAATTTGGAGTTGGTTAGGGAGGCTCCAGTTAGGATGGGCATGTGGTGAATTTCTGTGGAAGGCAAGGATGTGCAAAGTCAGGAGGGTGTGAAGCTTCCAGCAGAGTAAGGGAGGCTTGTGGCACTTGTCTGCACTGAATTGTGCTCAAAAGTCACCTCTGTTTGGGGTTGGATGCCCATGGAGTGAAGTGATATCCACGAAAACCAGGCTACATCTATTTACATCTTTAGATGCCAACAGAAGAACATCAAAATGTGTCAGTGAATGCAGTAACTTCTCAAATACCATTCAGAAACATCCATGTTCAGGACACAGATGGGATTACTGGAGAAGTGCTGCACAGCTGTGCATTTCCCTTCCCCCTGATCCCAGGGAGCACCTCATGAAGTGCTTGCTGGGGACTGGGGAGGCATGGTCTGGTTATGGGTGTGTGAAGAGAGGAGACACCCACCAGTGCTGTCAGTATTTAATGCTGGTGCTTCTGAACTGTAGGGACTGAAGAGAGAAACAAATCCTCAGGGCTGGAGAAATGCCTTGCTGTCACAGCAGCTGTGGGAGAGATCTGGTGGGGATAGATATCTGGAGGGAGGGAGGGATGGTTTCAGTGCTGGGCAGAACGTGGAGGGGTAAAGGAGCTCTTTGCACGTGTTCCTGCCGTGACACACAGGCACTGACTCCCAGTGGTGACAGTAAAAGAAAATCTCTTTCCTCTGGATCTGCAGGTAGTCCTGCAGTGTAACTAACCTTTCCTTTGAAGTCTTGGCAGCTGCAGTCTTTCTAAGAGGCTTTTAATTTTGATTAGGCACAGAGCTGAAGTAAGTCAGCACAGCTCCCAGGTGTATTCCAGGCAGAGCCCTGACCACAGGGGTGGAGCTGGTGCAGGGGTTGGAACAGTGTGGGGTTGCACAGCAGTCCCTATAAGGACCCTGTTGCACCAGCATATGCCATGTTTGCATTGCCTACTAGACCTGCAGGCTCAGTTCTGTTGCAGATTTGAGCCATTTGTTGTTTAAATGCCAAACCTGATGCAGAGCAGATCCATTGTCACCTTCAGCAGTCCTGTCCTTCCCCTGGCTGGGCAGATGAAAGTGCAGGGGTGAGCTGTGCTCACTGCAGCCATTGCTGCTTGTAGTTGGTCAGAGCAGCAGAGGAGGCCACTTTGCTTAATCTTTTATTGGTGTTAGATTCAACCAAAAGGAGAACTGATAAGGCCAGGCTGAAATTCTTCAAGTGAGTACATCCCAAGTTTATGAGGAATTGTCAGATCCAAGCCTGCGGGTCAGACCGATCTGTGTCCTAACTGTATGTTTGATCTGCAATTATGAAACCATTGGAAATGTCAATTCTGCACCAAAATCAGTGGTGATGGGGAGGCTTCAGATTGTCAGTGGTCAGGCACAAGGGGAGGATATTCCGGGCTGGATTCTGGGCTGCTGTGCAGCTGCTGTGCTCCTCCCTGCACGTCACACTTCAGTGACCTGTAAACGATGTCTGTGCAGTTATCGTAGTCAGAAATAGGTCATGTGAAGCCAAGTATTTGGGTCAACTTAAAATGCTGCTTATTCTCTTTTTGAGGTTAAAAACCAAACTGAAACAAACATAATTGTTTCTGCCTCCAGTGGGACACCCTGCAAAGCACAATAGACTTTATCTTCTGGGTCGAGATCATCTGTAACACATGAGTGCTTAAATATAACTTTGATTTTAGAAGCAGGCTCAGAAATATGCTCAACTGACATTACCTTTCTGGGTTGTAAACCAGCTTTCATCTGCCTTTAGAGGCCATCATATTTTCCAGCTGAGTCAGTGTAGATGGAGTTATTAATAAATCAGAAGGAGCAGAGTCACTGCGAGTGCCCCTTGGCAAACCACCTCACCTCCGTGGTGTCTCAGGTTTCCAAGCCCCCAAACTGGGAAATGATACAATTTCTCCTGAAGATCTGCTACTGAGAGCCATCTGTTGTTAATAACAGGCCCTCAGCTTCTCCCTTTGGCTTTTCAGGCTCATCTCAGTGAACGTGTATCCCTCAAAGCATTGCTTAGCCTTGGCTGTGAAGATGCAGTGGTGAGAGGTCCTTGTGCCTTCAGCAGCTGAGGTTCCTCTCCCACCTTGGGCGTGTGAAACCAGGGTGTACTGGAGATGGATCCTGGAGTGTCAGCCCTATTTTAAGGGAACAAAGGTGAAGGAGTCACTAATTCAAACAGAATAGTTACCAGAAGGGTTTGTGCAGGTCATTCTGGTCACCAGTTTGTGATTCCTTCATGTGGCTGTCTCTTCTTTGCAGGGCTACGAAACTTTTGTATTTTTATAAGTGATGCCCAGCTTCAAGTATAAAAATTGGTCAAAATTAGCCAAAAAACAAAATTCTCTGAGAAATACTAGATAAATAATTCATAAAAATATGCCATGTCTGTAAAGAAATTCCAAGAAATAAAGTAACTTTGGTTACTTTGCAGGCAAGTATGTAGTGCTATTGCTCTTCAAGATTGCTTATTTCAAAAACATCTTGTAGCTGAAACCAACTTCTGGGATGAATTTTAAGATTTAGGTGGCGTCTCCAAATATATGCAAAGAGTTTCTGTGTTTCTGAGGAGATCTGTAAACCAATAATGCCATTTTTGTTCATTGATACTGCAGAAGGGGAGAGAACAAAAGAAAATTCATGTCCTGGAGGTGAAGGAGAAAGGTACATTATTTTTTTTAACTGAGGATAAATATTTGCTTCTGTGTCCTGACAGAGACAGAGCTGCCCAGCATCTGATAAAATGCCTTTTTAATTGGTTGGGTGCATTGTACACGTTTAAAATCCTATTTTAGGGCTCTCCTGATGTACTGCATATGAAAGCCTTACTCACATGCATTTGCCTAGGGTCAATTTTGGCTTATATGTCTCTTCCCAAATCCCTATTTTCTCTTTCTCTCCAAGCTGGTAATAAGATTTCTTATTATATTCTTGCTTATGACTCCTTCAAGGCTGCTGACAAAGGGGCCTCAGCTGCTCTCTTGATATTATCTGGGCAGATATCAGTTGAATTTGAAAGGCTGGATTAAATAAGTGCTTCACTAATGTTGCCAGGCCTAACTTCATTACTGTGATCCTCCAAAGGAGGAGAGGAGAGGGGAGAGAAATGAGCTGTCTGTAGAAATCTGAGTGCCAGGATAGCAGAGTATTGTACGTGCATATATATTTCTATACATAAATATGTGTATGAAGGCATATGGTGCCTAAATTTGTAAGACCTTGCCTTCTTTCTTTCAGACGTATAAATTATTTATAGATGCAAGTAATATACATGACATTCTCCTTTGGGAGGAAACGCTGGAATGGAAAAGAGAAGTGGCTGTTATTCACATATATGCTTTTCCACACATTTCTTCCTGGCATTTATGGTGGAGCTGTCTCTGTGCAGGTATTTGAGCCTTAGCTTATCAGGGAGAAATCTGGGCACCTTCTTTAGGGCCAGCCAGGGAAAGAAATGTCTGTTCTTTGACTTCTCATGCTTCCTGGAAATCAGTTCCTTTGGCCTCTCCTGTCTGTTTTGTGGGGATGTTCTGTTCTGATGTGGGGAGCTTGGCTGTGATGTTCAGTCTGATCCAGTGAGTAAGACTGAGGCTCAGGGCAACAGAATTGGCTTCCTAGTCATCTCAGGGGATCATTGCATACAGGTTGCTTTGCCTTCATTTCCTCTGATGCACCTGGTCTGTCCAGCCCTGGTCAGACCATCCTCTTCAGCATAGGGATGGTGCTGCTCTATCTCTATCAGTTTCCTAATGAGGACTCCACTCTCCTGGGTCCTCTAAACATTAACAAAACAAATGCTCAGTGTTGAGTGCTTTGAAAATCTCAGATGAAAGGCAAAGTATTACTGGGAAGAATTAACATCTCCTTTCCCTCTACATTTATTGATGGGGGAAGTGGTCCCTGTGGAGGCTGGAGAATGGAGACAGCCTTGTGGATGTACTGATTTGTTCTGCATGATCATTTCTCCTGGAGTAATCGCACTGTCAGAGTGTTTATCAGCTAATGAAAACCTACTTCAATAATACAAAAGAGCCCAAACAGGCTAAGTGAGCTTTGGCTTGGTTTTCTGATGTTGTTTTCCCTCTCCTGAGTGTCCGTTATTCGTGTGCCACTTCTGTTCCCCACTCTGGGAGGTTGCAGAGGGTAAGGAAACCTCATCCACCAGCCTGATGAAACCCCATGTAGAAATGGGTGTCGAGATAAGAAGAACTGCAGTTACCCAAGAGAAGATGGGGTGGAAGGAGAAGCCACAAAAGGAAGTTTAGACTTGAGCAAAGCTCTAGTTGTGAAGACTGAATTAGCCCATTGTCTGTGCTGTGCCAGGTCTGCTGTGGGGCCCTGGGCTCTCCTGCTGTCCCAGCCCATATTTGTGCACATGGCACTTCTACCTGGAGAGCAGTGTGTGAATCCAGCTCTGTGGCACAGGCAAGACTTGGCTGCTCAGGAAACTTGGATGCTTTTTGCAGTACTGAGCTTACCCTGAGGCTGAGCAGTGATCCGAGTGCCCACATCCACATCGACTGTAAACTGCATGTTCCCTGATCTGTGTTGTTGCACTGCAGACTAATGATAGTGCTGCAGATCCAAACAGCTAATTATGTTATTTAATGAACAGGGTGTTCTGGATGCCACAAACACACAGAGCAGTTCAGCAACAAAGAAGAAAGCCAAGCAGGATGGGGCTCTGTAGGTTGCATGTTGCCTGCTGGCTGGGTTTTCCTGGGGAAGGGCAAGAATGTTTTCCATGGATCCAGAAGGCCACACCAGGCAAAGAGATAGTGTGGATGTGTTTGGAGAGGGAAGGGCACTGTTAGGCTAAGAAGCTAAATAGGTCCAGCATGGAAACCATGTTGGCTAATAAAATACTTTTTAGATGTGCATTTGGGCTTGGCAGTGCCACCCAGCATTTCTGTCAGCACCCTGGTGCTGCAGTGGGAGCAGCAGGGGAAGGAGACAGGAGGGTGCCTGGGCTCAAACACACACCAACCCCACAAAACCCCAAGCTGCAGAAGATACTGCAACCAAATGGCTAAAGCAGGGAGTCAGCAGGAGGATGGTGTTTCTGGCTTGCCTTGCTTCATCCTCCAAAACAAATCTGTCACTTGGTGGTAGATGAGATGGAAAAAGCAGATTCCAAGTACTAAACCAAAGGTTGTCTTTCTGAGTGTTTATTTACTTTTAAATTTTTCTTTTCATTTGGAATTTCTGTGCAGAACATTGTGTCACACTGGAAGAGATGACAGTGCTCGTTTTGAAGGCATCTTGGAGAAAATACAGGAGCAATTAAAAAAAAATATTTCCAAATTGTGTTTGGAAAGAGAAGGGACTTGAAACCTTTCATTTTGCATCACAAGGAACCAAATTTTCTCATGTGAAAATGGCTCAAATAAATCATTCACTGGGGCTCTTCTAATGTGACATCCTGACCAAGGTTCAAAGCTGCATGAAGAGTTGGTGTTATTGGGAATTCTGTTTTGTGCCTGTGGGTCACACCATAAATGTTAAGAAATTGGTGTAAAGGGAGAAAGTTTGTATTTAAAATTACAGAGTCTCGAGCGACAAGAAAACTTACTGTGCTATAAGGAAAAGTTTTATTTGCTTTAGGAGGAGAGTTTATTTCCATGTAGAGCTAATTTGGAGGTGATACAGTACAGGGTGGAAAAGATAGTGGGATGTCAGCCCATTTCCTCCATTCCTGGGGGGAAATACACCATGAAACATCACTGCTGGGACACTGGTAAATCCATGGAAGTTGGAAAGGAGGTATTTTATTTTCTCTCCTGGTTCTCTGCTCACCTCCTGTCCCTGCAAGTGTTCAGATACTGGCCTACTAGAAAGCACAGACTGATCAAAAACCATGTTGTCATAATGGGATTTTATTTTCATACCCATGGTTTTCCCAGTGCTGGGCTGAGGGGTGCAGTCTTATTTAGAATAGTTTATTTTCCCTACAGAAGCGAGCAAGCCCTACAAACACAATTACTATTACATGCACAACTACACCCATATTGAGGCATGTGCCTGGCTGAGCAGGATGCCACTCCAACCACCCCAGGCAAGTAAAAGCAGTGCACTTCTAGCATAGGCAAACCCTTAAATTGGATTGTCTGATCCATGAAATGCTAGTGCTCTGTCTAAAATTTCCCTTGAAAGCCTTAAAGCCCTGGACAAGTTTCATCGGGGTCTTAACAATGCGGTGGCAGCGGATTAGTTTTTAAACCATAGTTAAGGTTTCCTGACTTTTCTGGGAATCTGAGTTCTTTTTCTATGTTCATGCTGTCCTGTCAGTAATTGAACCTTTAGAGCATGGATATTTCTTTTCCCATGAAAATGTAATGGAAATTGGATGCTTGAACTGAAGTTCTCACTTCTAAATTTCTTGTCCTAAGTTGGGCAGTTTATGGCTGAGTGTGCTCTTCCTTCCCCCCTTGAGCTTCCTCCACTCCTTTCCATGCTGCTCACTTGCATTTGCATGTCCTGTTGTATATATGGAACTAAATGGAGGGACAAAGTGTCTAATTAAGATATTTAAATGAATTTTCTCAGTCTGAGGACTGTTAGATCACTGCCTGGTGTCAGGCAGGACTGATTATGCCGTGTGGTGCTGCATCCATTTCTACATGTTCTGAGCAGTCAGTATTCTGCCAGCACCTCTGGGATCCAGCTCAAGATCCTGTTTTAGCTCATTCAGATATTTCTACATGCACCCAGTCGAGAAGATGTTGTGAAAAAGCAACTTTTTTTAAATACCTTTCTCAGCAGTTGGGGATTTTTGTTGCTTTGACTTTTGGCATGAAGGAGCACTAATGTCAGAGCAACAGGGAAAGGGAGGATCTGTGTGTTCGAGTCCCTGTCTTAGGATAACACTGAATCCAAAGGACTAAACCAGAGTGTTCTACTCATACTGCTTAGTCTTCCAGTGATGTGTCATCTTCCAGTGCTGAAATTTATGGTAAGAAAAGAGGCTGAGGTGGCAAATGTTACAAGGGTGGGAACAAACTCAAACTAGAAAACTTGCAGTACATTGTGTCACAGAGATCTCATTTTAGCACACAAAATCAGGCAAATGCTTAGGATTAGGACCTGAGTCAGCCTCATCTCCCTTGTAATCCTCCAAATCTTCAAGTTTTTAGGCCTTTCATTTAGCTGTAAGCAGCCTGCCTCTGTGGCCAGGCTGGGTGATGTAGGTCACTGCACAGCACTGGACTTTGGGGTGCATCCTGGGAGTCCAGACATGTCCCTTGTGCCTTGCCTGAGGTCAGGCAGCAGCTTCACCCTGGGTAGTGTGCACAGGAAACCACCATGCCAGCTCTGGGGAGCTGCTCAGGAAGGGGAAACTCTTACAGCAGATGTGGGGCTCGAGATATGAATGAAGCAAAGCTGTCTGGCATGGCTGTGGGCTTCTTTGCTACTGTTGGCCACCATCTGCTCCTGCAACACCTGACAGACCATAAATCTCTGACCCTTCATCTTTGTCGTCATCTGTGCATCACCACCTATTTATATCATCACTGGTGCTGTAATCTTAGAGCTGTAATTTTATACAGCCCACGTGGCTGTGGTGTCATTAGTGCATGAATGTGGATGTAGAAGGTGGAAGTTCTGCCTGAGATTTTTGTGAGCAGCAGCAGCCCATTTTAATGTGCTGTTCACTCCTTTCCTAGTGAAGGAGATGAAGCTTTGGGAATTCTTGTGCTGGAGAATTGCAAAGTGGGAATAATATTTACTCTATGCATGAGGAGTGATGATGTCTTCCCCGCTGACTTGCTGCAAATAATTTTGTCACCTACTGAACTTGCTTTTTGAGTCAGTAATATTTTTTAATGGTACAGAAGTTGTGTGGTGGGTTGATTCTGTGAGTTTCACTTACATGGCAGCCCAAATTTGTATGCATCAAGGCAGGAGGACAACCCTTGTTCTGTTGTCCTCAGTACCAGAGGCTGAGAGCTTGGCACTGGGTGTGAGATAGGGCAGGACAAAGTAAAGACATTTTTGTATCACAAATCCTGTTGTGTGGATGGAGTTGTTTTTGTGACCCTCTATGTACAGCTGTGTAAGTGTGGTCTGACTGGACCATTTCTCCAGTTATTCCTTGGGATCACAGTGACTTAAGACTCAAACAGAGGTTTACCCATGTCCTCCAAAAAATTCAGTATCAAGGTCATCAGAGACATCTGCCTCTGACTGCCAGTGCTTAAGGCAGTTATTTTAGGCTGCCTGGATCATCCCATGCTTGTATGTGCAGATCCATGCAGGGAAACCTTTCCCATCCATAGGAACCAGGCACCTGGCCTCTCACTGAGGCATTTGACAGAGTCTATAGAATACCAGAATCACCAGGGCAAGTTTCCAAATGGATTATTTAGATCTAAACTGCAAGACAAACACTTTATTTGTGATTTGTGGGTGGCTGAGAGTCTCTCTGGCCACTGCAGCAGCTGGGCTTGTGCATTATTACATGGCACCAGTGTGCAAATATTCATCAACAAGACCCTGAACAAGAATGGATTTTGCACTGACAGTGGAGCTGCTCACATGGAAATGTTGTTACCCACAGCAGAGGACACAACTTTGCTGTGTAACCACTGGACACTCCATCAGTCCCCACTAACACTCTCCTCAGGCTTGGCCGCAGCCTTTCTGTCCGTCTGTCTTTGCATCAGTGCTTGTGGTTGCTGTCCTTTGTCCTGTCCTGGTTCTGGCTGTTGAGCAGCACACTCCCAATCCCATGGAGAGACACCTAACTGCTTTAAGAGCTGAACTCAGGTGCTACCTCTAAAACCCAGTTTTAATTCAGTCTGAGAGTGGGAGTCACCGCATTGCCCTCACACAATTTCTGGAAGGTGGCACCTGCACTCGGCAGTGATGGTGGGACTCAGTCTCACGTGAAGAAGGGAGAATTTCCTGCCTGGGAAATGTGGGCACCTTGCTAGCAGAAAACAGAGATGGGATATTGGTGATGTCGAGCTGAGAGCTGAGGGGTTGACATCTGGGAGAGAGGTTTCTGCAGATGTTGCTGTGGGGAAGGCTGAACCTGGGTTTTCCTGTCACTGCTCTGCAAGCAGTCATTGGGTGATTTTTCTGTCATGACTGTTCTTGTTGTGTACGGTTTCCAGGAGATGAAAGCCTTCTAGTTTATGATCTCTGTAGATAAAGTTCTGTTTTCCGTTTTGCTAAAGAAGAAAGGATTAGCAGAAGTGGCCAGGTGTTAGCAGAACATGGTATTGTGAAAGGGCAGGGACTGGAGCTTGCACATGGGCTGTTTTTATTATTTTTACCTCTAAAAGGGATGCCGTGGAGGTGATAACTGTAGATTGTCCCCTCCCATCTGCATTTGCTAATACAGTCAATGTCTCTTGGCAAGCTTGAGGAGGGAGCCAGAGCAGCAGCTGTGAGTGAGGTGCTGCTCCAACGTGCCCTTGGGCAGGGCTGGCAGAGGGAACCTAAAAAGAGGAAACCAAGGAGCCACTTTGCAACAAAGCCCTGCAAGGAGGTTGTAAATTCCTTTTTAAAAAGGATCTCAGAAGAGAGAAGGAAGGAGGAAACATGGCAGTTAAAAGCCTTGATGACCTTTACCCAAGTGTAAATTTTTAAGTGTTTCCTTCCTCGTGTTTTTCTGAGTTATGAAACCATCAATACTTTTTCCCTTTCCATTTTTAAGTGATGCTTATTCCCCTCCCCTGCCATATATCCTCAGACAACACAGTGCATATTTGGGGTTGTTCTGCTTGGCTGGGTGATCACTGCTTGGCTGCTCTTGCTAAGCCATTCTGTTCATGGGGTGTCTCTGAAGATATTTGCCTGAGTAAATTATTCTACTTGGGGAATCCTGTTTTATTTAGTTCATATTTTTCTTGTGCCATAAAGATAATATGGGGAAAAAAACCCAGTTTATCAGTAAATCAGACTTTTGATACAACTGTTAACTTACCCTTGAATTGCTTCTCATAATAAGGTGCCAAGTAATTTCTTCCTAAAGGACTAAGCTGGTTCCTGCACTGTCTGCTCTGATGCTCTGTTAGCTACAAAATCACCCCAGAGCAGCCCCTTTGGGGAGCCTGGGGCTCACAGGTGGGAGCAAAATGCCTCTGTGCTGCATAATTTGCAGCATCAGTTATTGTAAGAGATTCAGTGTTATTGTACCTGCTGATCTGGCCCAATTTACCCATCAAAACCAGAACAAGGATATTTTTATTGATGTTCTTTGGAAATCTGTGTTATTCCTTTAAATTATAGCTCTGTCAGTAGGGCTTTACTCTTAACTATGAACTGAACCGGCTGACTGTGTGTTTAGCACCTGCAGTTTTGCAGGTCTGTGGTCATAATTTAACATTTAGTGTTGTCCTGAACCTGTCCATTTGTGAAGAGGCTGTAATAAGTTTGCTGGTGCAGTTGCCATAGCTTTAAATTAAAATAAACACAAATGCCATATTCAAATGGATTTTTTTCCGCTTTAAAAAAAAATTATGATTTATTTTCATTATTCTTTGTTTCTTTGGCTTTCAGTACATGTTTGTACTCCAGCTGGGGCTGCAGCAGCCAAAGTACCACAGGAAGAGTCTATTATTCTTGTACAGTGGAGTCTACAGCAGCAATGCCTACAAACTTGAGCAGAGATGAGAGCTCTACTACTGCCGTGCCTCCTTTTCATGGGGTTTCTCCAACTTTTGACTTCACAAAGAAAAAAAAAGAAATATGCTTTTAGGTCTATGGAAAAGTGAAATTCTGCCAAATTTTTGTAGCTGTAGCTGTTGAGTCTGTTACAGTAGTTGGGTCTCCAGGGCTATTTTTGCTTATAGTGAGAGTTCCTGAAGTGCTCTTTTGTCTGCTTCTAGTTTGAAAAGACCTTGTGACCTGCCAGGGGACTCTCTTGAGTGTGATCCATGTTCCTGCTGTTGGGAAGGTTTGGCAGATGAATTCAGCCAGTTCCCTTGTCTGCAGAAAGCACTTCTTGTGTGAACAAAACGTGGGACCCCAAGGTTGCATATAATGAGGATGAGAAGCAGAGAAATGAGTTGTCTGTGCATAAGTGGCAGAAGGAGAAGTCCTTTTTTGGCAAGATGTTGAAGTGTGAGGTAAGGCATGGGGTTTACAGGGCAAAGAGAGAGAGAGTAATGAAAAGACTTGCTAGCAGGCTGCAGTCAGGGTTGCTGACATCAGGGGCTGAGTGAAGTTTCCTGCCTGAGCAGAGGTCCTGTGACAGCCTCCTGAGGTTTCCTCAAATCCTGGCTGTGGGCTGGTCCAGCTGGCCAGCATTAGGGATGCACATTTCCCCTGTCTCTTCATAGTGGTGCCAGGCTGGTGTCACCTGCTCTGTGAACTGTGAGATGCTGATACAAGCTGGATAACACTAATGCTTTGCATTAATTTGGCCTCTTGGAGAAATCAATCCATCACACTAATTGAGTGCAGTGCTTTGGTGCCAGGTGGCTGTCTTGAGTCCAGAAAGTTGGATCACATATGGTCTGCACTGACTTCTAATAAAGGAAAGAATTAGTGCTGAACCCTCTTTATTATTTTTTTTCCACATGCAGAAGTTTAAGATAATATGCTGAGCCACAGTCTCTCTGATGTGCATCCTTCAAAGCAGTGGTTTGAATTTGGGATGGAGATTTAGGCTGTTTTATATAGTCCACATCTCAAAAGAAAAATTCCATTTGTGCCAGCAGCCAGCACTAATTACCTGCCCTGATTTCTTTGTCCATTGAACAGCTGGAACAAAGACATCTATCCAGACCTTTATGCATCATCTTCATCCTCTGTGGTGAAAGAAGCACTTGGGACAGAAAGAGGAACCTTGAGCTTGGACATTCTTGCAAGTGCTTATGAGCAGCCAATCTGTGGGACTGAGGCCTCCCAGTGAATTGCATTCTGCTCCCACAATGGCAGTAGGAAGGGGATAATCCGAGTTTTCTTTCTGCCACTTAAACATTTTTTCGACAGTCGCTCTTCCCCTCTCAGATTTCCTGATAATTAAATTTTTTTGTCTCTTAAAAAGGTTTTTATTAGGAAAAAGCAGTATTGAAATTATTTTTTACCTTTTTATAGGAGAAGTTGTTTTAAATTAAATAAGATTTAAGAAAGTTTTGGCCAACTTGTAGCTTGGTGTTCACCTACTTTGTCAGTTGTGGTGTCTGACCCCAGTGTGGTTGGGAGCAAAGAGAGGCTGCTCCAGCGTCTTGTGCAGGTGGTGACAGGAGAGGTGTTTGGATCTAACTGTTCCTGGAACCTGTTCACTGTTTTATAGAGATGCTGCCTGTTGATGAATGACTTCCATACCTTCCCCTGTGCAATCAAACTCAAGAAGGGCCTATATACAACAGTATGTGAATGTATGGAAAAGTTACTTGGAAGGAATCCTGTTTGCTGTGAATAACAGACCCCTAAGCCATCCATTCCTTGGTGTGTGAAAAGCAGTCGGGCAATTGCAGGCAGCTTGATGTATTTGAGAGATGAATCACTCCTTGTGTTATTTGACCATCAGCATTTCAAACCTGACAGAACAGTGTTGGAGCTGATTGCTTGGTCACAGCAGTTCCTGAGTAAATAAAAGCTAGGAATGTAATTTGTCTCTGCAAAGTAAAACATTTGATTAGAGGGGAATGACAAAGAAAAGAGCTTCTAAGCACAGTGGCTGCAGCCAGAATCCACTTCAAGGGCTTTCATGCTGATATGTCCAAATTACTGGATTGAGCATCCTTGGACTGGGATCCACATTGTTGTTGTGCTACTGCTTGTTTGTGACCCTGTAGCTCACCCTGTATATGTTTGTGCAAAATAACCTGTGCTTCTTTATTCCCAAAAGCTGCTTGGGGGCTTGCTGGGGTTCTCTAGTGCTTGTCAGAATCAGTGTCAGCAAACCTGTGACTTAGTGCCATCAGTACAGACTTGGTCACCAGGAGGAGCACACCTTGTGTGTGCTGTCACATTTCTGTGGCTGCACAAGAGCTTCTCTGTGATGGAAAATCCATGGGCCAAATGTTGGGCTAATATAAAGCAACAGAGGACACTTGGGTTGTATAAACTGAGTGTTTGTCTCTTCAAATTGCTATACTGACCAGGGCTGGGATTTTGAATGCTGGTGTTTTGGTGTGATGTTAACTCCTCCTTGACTTGCCTTTTGCCCCGTCTCGTAGTGGGGGGAGTTAAACCCTGCTCTCTCCTGTCTGCTGTGTTACTTGGCAGGAACAGAGATTTATTTTGTCCAATTGCTTTCTGAATCCATCTAAACTTCTGGCTCCCATCACTTGACAGTGAGTTCCACAACTTCAAAATCAATTGGGGTGAATAGGTATTTTCTTCCATTTCTTTAAGCTCTTTGGAAATACAGTAGTAATATATACAATCAATATTAGAATTGGCCAAATTGTTCCTCTGAGCTACCTGCGAGCAGCAGCTGACTCATCCCTGCTTGATTACTTGGTGTTTGGTGTTCCTCTTCTTAGTTAAGTGGCCTGTAATACAATGTCAGATACACACCTGGTGTTTCTGTTCTTGGGAAGGCATCTCTTTAGTTGGCACAGTGAGGGGGTGACAGGCTGTGTGATCGAATGTGGGGTGGAGGTCATTTCCAAGGAGGTAATTTCCATTCAGCAGATGAAAACCATTTGACAATTGTCTTTGCTGGTCTCTTCTGAATAACTTATCTGATTAGGGAATAAGCATGAGAAAAGCACAGACTTGTAGATCCCAGACTAAATTCAACAGATTCACTCAAAGGCTGCTTCTGCTAATTGAGGGCACTGCGTTTCCAGGGCTCATGTAAAGGCAGTTCTCCTAGAGAAAGGAAGACCACTTGAAAACAATCAAGTCCATTATTTTGTAGCCTCAGTTGCATTGTATTTACATTCCAAGGTCCTTGACCTGGATGGATCATGCTAGGCATTGCCTGCAAGTGGCTATTTTAGCTCCACTTGTTCTCTTACCTTTTATCTTTTTAACAGAAGTACATGGAGTGGAACCACAGAAATGAGAGTTTGGAAATATTTATTACAACTGTCCTCTCAGGGTTGAATGCAAGATGATTTTCAATAGTGTGTGTGCTCAGGGCTCATCCAGTCCAGTAAATGACTCGTGTGCTGAGGTTCTCCAGGGAAGCTGGGGCTGCAGAATGATATATTGTGATTGACAAAATGCATTTGTCCTGGCTTTCTCCTGGGAGCTGAAGAAGGGAATTACTCATTTCAATAGTCAATGTGCAGGTGAAAATGGATGCTAACTTACAGCTGTCATTTTAAACTATTTGAAATGAGTTTAATGCTCATGGGTGCCAGATTGTCTGACCTGAAGAGTGTCCTTCTGCATCTGGTGGTGGGGAGAGCCCCACATGGGCAGCTGCTGATGTTCCTCTGTGGGCATCCCAGGGCAAACTCAAACTTTGCACCTCTTCGGATTTATTCTGGCATTGACACCAAGCTTTCAGCCAAGACTTTCAGCTAAGCTGTGGTGGGATTGGCAAATAGGGCTGTGGCAGGAGCCCTTCATAGGCATTTGTACATAAATCCATTAATAGCCATAGGATGATCATGATCCCTTGTGTTTACTGATGATCAGGTTCTGAAATCTGAAACCCTCCATCTTTTGTGATTTTCTGAGGCTCTAAGACTCTTCAAGCTGCCTTTTCCCCTCATATTATCTGTACTCAAAATTGTTTGTCAAGGGACACATTCTTGCTTCAATTACAAATTATTTGCTCTTTTACAGTGAGGTTACACCAGATACTTCACACAATGAATGGCTGTAGTTAATTGTTGAATCCCAGCGCTGTCTAATTGGAGAAGCTTCAGCCAAGTTATTTCAGAGTGCTCATGCATCGCTTCAGATGTTTCCATCTCTTGTCATTGATTTTATTACATGAGTGAGTGCCAATTTATCCTAAAGGGTTTAACAAGTATCTTTGCTACCTTTTTAGAAGAATATTTCTAGCAATAAAACTGTAGCTTCTATTTTGCATTTTGGTTAAAAAAAAAATAAAGTGGACTGTTGCAAGTCTTGAATACTCATCAAATTAATTGCACTTTTGTCTTTCCTAGCTAAGAAAATACTGTAACTTTCAACTTATCCACATAGAAGAGCTGTGATTTGATGTTTGCATCTTTTCCTAAAGTCTTGGTTTATCTCTGAGGAGATAAAATGATCAAAATAAATACATCTCCTTTTCTCAGCAGTCCAAAAGCATCAGCTTAGCTTTACTGAAGAATTTTTTTGTGTTACCTATAAAATTTCATGGTTGAAGTCAGCTCTTGAAGCAGATCAGGAGTGATGAAGCTCAGTGTGCACACTCCAGAGCGAGATATCAGTTGCTGCCATTCCACCTGAAATGACTTCATGGATCTCTGGTGTGTAAAATGATTTTGGTATTGTATCACAGAGAGAGTCATCTTGAGGGAGGAATGAGAGTATATTGTTTCTGACATCTTTTTTTTTTCTGACAGTTTTACACTTTGACATTTCACTATCCCAACTTGTTTTCCTACTCACTGACCCAAAATATCATAATGGTTTGGTTCAAAGGCTCCAACTAGCCTCAAATTTTGTGCTCTGTTGAGCCTTCGTTTCAGTTTAGTTTACTGAACTGTCAAGTATCTACCTATGAACGTTGGAGAGAGATGGGAAGACACCTTTAGAATTCTGATGATTGTGAAACCACGATGGGGGCAGAAGGCATGATGTCATACTGCTGCCATTGCATTATTCATGGAAAAATTAAACACAACTTTTTGACCTTGAAATCTCCTTTTTTTTTCCTTTAAATCTCTTTTCTTTTTCATTTCTTTCTTCTCTTTTTTCTGCGTTTAGAGTTAGATCTATAGACTATAGTCAAGGAGCCATTAAGGGGATTTGAGGAACTGGATAAAGCTGTCTTTCTAAAGCTGTCAGGCAAAAACTTGGTGCAGTTTTGGAGGTGTCAGTTTTACTGAGTTCTAGGGTCACCCTGGACTTGGAGAGGTGGGCACAGCTCTGTCCAGCCCATGTTGCCCCTTGAAGGAGAAGTGTGAAGGTCAGAGTAGTCAGTCCTGCAGGGCATAACTGGCTCTGCAGACAGTAGTCTGAATGTACAGCTGAAATACCTTTTTGCCATGGTCTTCTGGTTGTTTTAACAGACTTCCTAGAAAAATGAGTTCTAGGTTCAAGCAGGGGCCTGCAGTAGAAGAGATACTGAGACATGATGCCTCTCTGTTGCATCTTTTTCCTCTGGAATTCATCAACATGAGATGCTGTTGCATTTAAAATCTGTTCAGCAAACAATAAAAGTGTTTTGAACGACATCCTGCCAGGCCACAGTCACAAGTACAAGGGTACAAGGCTTGGGGTGTAGAGTGGGACAACACTATTACCAATGGCCCCTTGGAAAGAGCAAAAGTGAAACTCCTGGCTTAGAGAGATGTTGGAATTTGAGATGGAAGCACATTATTACGCTGTATAAAGGATGTTAGATAAATGGAACACTTTATCACAGATCTGTAGCTCACTGCCCTTATGCACTAAATGTCTCTTGACTAATAAATGCATTATTTTTTCCAATCAAATGCTGGGAGTGTGGCCCAAGAATGTGATGCTCTGTCACAGTCAGACAGCTGAGCTCAGAGTAGCAGTCTCAGCCAGCTGCAGAGTTTGCTCTAGGCCAGCCACACTCCTGGAAACCAGGCTGAGGAAAGCACAGGAGCCCACACTCACAGCGATGCGGTGCGTGTCAATCAGAAGTAATCCTCTATATTTTTGTCCTTCTGATGAAGCACAGTTTATCTCCAAGTGTTGTGGCACAGCACAGGGGATGGAGGTCTCTCCAGAGCCCTGGCAGGTGGGTGAGCTCTGAGAGGGAGCTCCCCCTTCCCACCAGTGGGCAGGGTCATCCCAGCGATGGGAGACACGTGGGCAGCCAGCGAGGGATCCTTGCAGAGGTGGGAGGGAGCGTTCTCGCCTCCCGGCTCTGCTCCGCTGCAGGCAGGGAAATGTGCTTTCAAAGCACAGCTTACAAGAGAGGAGCAAGAAAACAAGATGCAAATTAGAGAAGAAATAAACTTCAGAAGAGTTTCCTTTCTGGTTATGACTCAGTTGTTCAGAGAAGCAGACAGCGTAGCTTTGGAAGCATCAAAGGCATGTCTGTGTATTCTTTAATAAATTCCTTCCTTTCAGTTCCTTTGGATAAATGGGGAGGCCACAGATTTGCATGGCACCAGAGCTGCTTGCCCAAACACTTGCCTGTTGCTGTAACTAAGGCAAATAAAATTCAGAAATCTCCTTGCTGCTTTTTTCACTCTAGTGGGTATCAGTGCCTTATGGTCACTTCTGTCTCAGTGGTGGATCTGATGAGATGCTGTAGGTGTTTGTGCCCACAGGAACAGTGCAACCTGTACAGTACACCTGCTCCATTTTTCAGTCCCAAAATACAAACACAGGCCCTCAGTTACACCCCTCTCCCAGGAACAAGCAATTATTTCCTTCAGCCAGCAAAATTTTCTGAAATTCCTTGAGTTTATTATACAGGATAGAGGAATTGCTAAATGTCTCCTAGCACATGAAGTTAATATCTCTGGGGTATTTTCCAGCATAATGCAATGAGCAGGCTCAGTTGCAGGTGTCTTCCTCAGATCTTCACTGTTTGTTGTTCCTGAACAATCTTTCAGCTCTTGGAGAAAGTTGTAGCATCAAGTGCTAGAAAGTTCTCTGCCAGACTGGTGGCCAGGGAGCCAGGGCATTGCATAGCAGGAAAGCTGCTCATCATACCTCAGCTTTGCCATTTCCTTTCCTTTCAACACTCTGTCATTAACATGCAAACTCGTGTCTGAAGTTGCTCCCAGGCCATCCCAACCTGTAAAATGCTAAAGCTGAAAAGAAAACCCCTGAGGCAAGTTCTACCAGGTGAGCTTTTCCTGAGCTAGCTCCTAGAGCTCATGTGGGAGGTACAAATAGTGCAAATGCATCTCTGGTCTACCACAAGTGCAAACCTCGAGTCCTGGGTCACACAGCAGCTGTATCACTGTATGTAGTTTATCTTTATTTGTCACTTGAAGGAGGCTGTTGAGAAAATTAAGGCTTTTTCAGGTTATTCCTACAAAGACATTTGAACCAACCTGTCAGCAATCTGTGTGGCAGTATAAATATAACCAGCCCAGGAGGTAGGAGGGAAAGAAATGCTTATATTTGTCTTTCCTTCCTATTCTGCCAAAGGCTAAATGAAAGCACCTATAAAAAGAGTCTTTAGAGCTATGTTTTGAAAGACACTAATTCTGGTGGCCTTTATGCCTCGTGTTTTCTGGAATCCCACCTGTCTTGTAGTCAGGGCACTGAGAGAAAGGCAATATCCTTTGAGCAGTCCAAACTAAGGCAGCTTTTCCTTTTGGAAATCTGTGGTGCCCAGCACTTTTGTCAGGTGTTGCTGGTTACTGCACTGGCTTAAAATAGATTGATACATGCAGTGCTCTTTCTTCATTATGCCCAAACCAAGGAAAAAAACCAAACCCATAATTTTTAGCGGCTGCTGTCAGAATCCTGTGGCAACCTGCCAGCATCATGGCTCGTTGGTTACTGTGGGCAAATGGAAAACTGGAGGAATTCCACTGGCTCACACATTTTGCTTAGGTGGTCCCTGCGTCTTTGCTGCCTTCACTTTAGAAACCAGTCTAGTTCTTGAACATGCATGGATCTGAAAGATCTGAACAGAGGAGCCTGGCTTTGGAGGTTGGGAAATTAGAGCACAGAAAGGCAGATTTCCTTGCACAAGGATGGGCAAATGGCAGGGCTGGAAACAGCAGCTGCATTGTTAGTTCCATTCTGTATCTGCTGGGTCACATTCCCTTTCCTTTCTCCCTGCCCAGCAGTGCTGATTGGGCTTTCCTTGCTCTTGTGGAATAATAACTCTGATGCTATGTATTAACATCAAGTTTAGCAGGGATGCTGGCAGAGCAATAGAAGAAGGCAGGAATTTGGACAATCATTTAATTTAATCCTGCTCATCCCCGTACAATTTCCCTGAGGTACTTCCACAGCAGAATCAGCCCCACACAAACACTGTCACCCAGTGATGGCTCTCTGTGCTTTCCATAAATACCCAGCCCTGTGTTAGTGACTCTGCCCTGCAGTCCTGCTGTCAGATGAGCCAGCTGTGTACACGCTTTTAAGTGCTGTGTGCGTGTATTTTAAATGTTAGCTGTGTACTTTGGTGGCGTAACAGCTGGAGACCATTATGGTGTGACAGCACTGCTCTCCTGCTGCACCTCATAGGAAATTCAGTTTGGTCGACCTACATTTATCCCAGCCTGCACACGAACCTGCTCTGTAATCTCTCGCTTCTGTTGTTGCAAATCTGAAGCACTGAATCAGGAAACAGAGGCTTGCCAAAATTGTTAAATAAGCAGAGGCCGTGTTATTTGGAGGCTGCCGCTGTGTTTCCTTGCTCACATGGTCCTGGAATGTGTCTCCTGGTAGGGGGAAGGGAGCAGTTGTGAATGTAAGCTCTCAGAATGAGTCATTATGGTAAATATTTTATTTTCTTTTTAAATTTGTGTGTTAGGATTTTGTGTTTCTGAAATAATAAGTTAGGACCAGACAAAAATCCTGATATAACAGCAGGTGCTAGCCAAGAGGCCTGGTGCACATATGATATGTGAGCAAGGTAAAAAGCATCCTTTTAGGGAGGACTATTTTTAGAAGTTACAAATCCTACCTCTTCCATGCACTGTCCTATTTTTAACCAGGAGTGCTTCCAAGCTCTCAGCCCTGCTCCCAGCTGTGATCTACAGGAGCCTTCCGTACAGCATCACTTTGTTAAGAGCTTGTTGCCTGTTATGGAACACGAACGTTGTGGTAATTGCTCTGTGTTAACCACTGACAGAATGGCTTCACGTTAATTTCATCTTTCTTTTAATATCCCTTAGTACAGGTCTTGGAGGAGGTGGCCAACCTGTGAGCAGTGAGCAAATTTGGATTAGCAGGTAGATAGCACAGAGCAGCTTGGCTGGAGCTGTGAGATGTTTGCAGAGGAATAGAAAGGATCAGATGCTACACAACCCTCTCCTGCTTCTTCCCTACCTTTAAGAGCTTCCAGGCTCAGAAGCAGCCCTGACACTTCTGCTTTTTAGGCCCAGGAATGAGCATCCTGTGGACTATAAGGGCACGTTTTTGGTAAGCAGTGAAGTGTGGGACAGGACACCCCATGGCCATGAAGAGATGCAGTGACAAGTCAAGTTCCTTGACTGCTGGCAAAGGAAGAAAGGCAGAGACTGGCAAAGCCCATCCAATCTGTAGAAAGATTTCTGAGCTAAAGGGAGCTTTTTGTACATAATGACTCCTTTTTACACATCCAAGAGTCATAGCACAATGATGCACATTTTTGCAGGCAGACAGATGTTGCCTGTTGAGAATTGGGTCAGAAAAGGTTGTGTCTGTAATGAATGCGTGATTAGTAATTACCCTGAATTGGGCCTGTGTGAAAAACTTGCTGATTTCCCACAACTCCCTATCTGCTGGGTGCTGTTTAATCCCACTTGTAAGCTCTTGGAAGTCTGGCTAGCATTGCAGGTGTGACGTAATGAGCATCTTTGTGGTGTTGGGATCTGAAGAGATGGGATGAACACAGAGCAGGGTGTGACATAGGGGCAGGTGAACAGGGTGTGTAAGAGTTGTGTGTCAGAAGGAGGTGAAGAAGAATGAAAGGAGTTTGGCTAAAAGCAAGAGAGGGAGGATGTGAGATAATGATCCCCTAAAGGCAGCTTTTAAATTTGCACTCCCTCAGGTGTGAGCAAGAACTGCCCCATCAGTTCATGATGCCCCATCAGTGTCAATGCTGTTCTGTTCTTCCCAATGTGTTTTATGCCCCTCTTTCAACTGGACTGGATCTCTCCTTTTTGTCCTCCCTTCCCTTTCTCTTGGGTTTGCACAGATAAATTGCATCCACACTTTTTTGGAGAAGAGGTGGAGTATCCACCCCAGCATGGATGAATGTTTCAAGTCTGATTTCACTTTTAGGTCCTCTCTGTGAAATTGTCCTCAAGAGAAGTTTTCTGAGGATAAAATGGGTGTAAAAAACTTTGAAATGGCATACTAGGGAGAGAAAAAAGAGTGTTTCTGAGGGTGATAATGCCAGAGTGTTACGCTTTTTTCTGCTCTGTTCACTTCTGCTTTTCCGTTGCAGCGCGGCCTGGGAATACAATATGCTGCTCTGTGATGGCAGAGGCTGTTCTTGCAGTGTTTCCATCACATTCAGAAATAGGAAGAACAAGCTGTACCACCAAGAAGATTATTTTTGTGAGACTTCAATCCAGCTTTGCAATTCCAAGTGCTTCAAATCTACATCTGATCTTTGGCATGTTTGCATATATCAAACAAGCTTTGAGGCTCTGCCTGTTGCTGGCTGTGTACTCTTGCACCCAGTTTCCCACCTTATTGTTCCAAAGGTATTTTGCTCCTGCCTTCCACCAGGAAGTTTGGCTTGGCACTGTCCACTTAAGTTGGGATAAAGGGTGGTCTTGAGACATCTTCCTCTGGAGGGACAGTGGCACTTTTTTCAGAGCTAGAAGGCAGAGTGTGGAGCTCATGGGAAGACTTAGGCATTGCCAGAGGGTGGTTTGTGTTTTGGTGGACTGATTTGCCTCTGAGCATGTTTCTTGGTCCTTGAAGGATGGAGTATCTATGGCAGTATCATTCACATGTCTAAACAGGAGGGATGCTGGAGAGAGGTAACAGATACTTGGCCAATTCATGGGTTAGTTACAGCGGTGAATTCAAAGTAGTCGAGTTCCGTTCAGCAGAAGTAATTACAGAAGTGCTGTGGAGTTCTTTGTTTTCAAGATCTCCAAGAAGGAGGTTCCTGTATAGTGGAATCATCCCTCAGGAGCTGTGGCTGTTGTTGTTTGCATGCAACTCCCACATTAGTGATCCATTTCAGTGACATCTCAGCAGAGACTGGACATGCTGGGGAAGGTGGCCTCTTCTATTTGATTGTGAATTATCTGCCTTTAATGTAGTTCAGGCACACGAAGCTTTATTTTACATGCTGATTCCTTTTTGTAATTGGATACAATGTCTGAAATAGCTCTTCTTCAATGACCCAGTTCTCATCAGGAGTGACACTGACACCAAAAGAAATGTTCTGATCCTCCTTTGTGTTTTCTGTATTCCTTTTTCTGAAAGTCTGGGCTGAACAGACACGTGAGCATTGCCCAAAAGCTGCAGTGCACAGCCTTGTCCTGGCCTTGGCAGCCCAAGTGCATGGTCATTGTCATCATCATCATCCTCATCAGAGATGGCCCTTCAGTGCTGCCCTCCAGGCAGTGCATTGTTACTACTGCCCAGTTGCACTGTGCTAATATTCTCCTTAATTGAAGTGTTGCGAAACTCATGACTCAAAGATGAAGTCTGAGAAGGGGTTTGTCAGCCCTAATGTTTTCTGACTCTGTCTGGTGACCTAATCCTTAAGTAGGAACCTGGCCTCCTTGGTTATAAAACATGGCAAATAATGATGCCAGGAGCTAAGCTTTATCAGCCGCCTCTTCTTAAAAAAGATTTGTTGTATAATGGTGTGTCAGGTGTTATTTTGCTGTGATTTAAGGGTCTGGGTCTGCTCGTTGATTTAAATATTTTCCAAGAGCATTATAAACCTGGATATTGGGTCAAATTTCTGGCTTGGAAACCTTAATGGTTTAGTAACTCACAGGCTCTTTTTAATAAAAGCCCTCAGGAGAAGAGACGTGCCAGGGTGTAGTGAAATATATGCTCTGTTCACAAAGGCGGCAGCAGCTGCATCAGATGATTAATATTTTGTACATCCTGACAGTGAAATGCAGGGTTTGGATAGAGGATCCAGGTATTGTTGTGTCACAACCATATTTTATTACATTTTAAGCTACAGCCACTGAAACGGCGCGGTTGCTTCCACATGATAAATAATGGAAATAAAAGCTGATTAAATAACAGCCCTCCAAGAGGGGAGAAGCTGCTAGGAGCTGGTTTGCTTTGTCTTGGCCTTCTTTTTTCTTGAGGTAGTTTATAGTCTGTGGTAAAATGTTCCCTGGGAGCTGAATTATATAACTTTTAGCAATGTTAATGTGTGATGAAATGAACGCTCAGCCATTCAATTAACACTGTGGCATTACTTACTCTGATAAACACAGGCATATTGATGGCATCTGCATTGATAGGGGGTGACTATAAAAATACTGCCATTGTCAGCAGTAGGAATTGCTGGGTGCATGTGCAGAAGGGTCAGCATAAGACAGAATAAAATCCTGGTGGTGCTGATGCATTCCCTTCTGCCAGGGGACCTGCTCCATGTTCACAGTTCTGCCAGCAGAATAAACCTTGGATGGGAACTTGCTGTGTTGCTGAGTAGCTACTTCAGCAACTACCGAGTTCTTCTGTTTGGTTTTTTCTTTTTATTTCTTAAAAAAGGAGGGATCAAAGCCATCATCAGTCCAGTGGTCCATCTCTAAAGGCTGCACTGCTCAGAGTTCAGGGAAAGCAGAGGGAGAGCTTGACATTTGTTTTAGAGGAAGCAGGAGCTGGACAGGTAAATCTTTGATTCAGTAGGATAAGTGGAAGAGAACCTCAAATTGCCTTTTTCTTTCCGTGTGTCAGGAAAGAATGAAATCTGTGGTAAATACACATGGGATAACTTGACCCTGATACTTGGTTCCCTAGAACACACAAGGGCTTAAGGGGCAATTTGAGTTAAGTAACCTTTGCAGATCTTCCATTTAACATTAAATTCTTCTACAAATTTTGCCATGTCTTCAAGTTCCATCTTCCTGAGAACAAGGAACAAATTGTCCTCCTGCAGTTAAGTACAAAATCCCAACATCACAGACATCTAAAACTCTTATCACAAAGGTTTTGTATGGCACAAAATAATATGCTCCCAGTGGCTGGGTGGTTGTGCTGGCTGAAATCACAAGTGCTTGGCAGATGGAGCAGCTCTGAAACAGCTTTTAAGAAACACCAGCAGCACTAGGAGACGAACAAAAGGTGGGCTCCCTCCAAACTCCCGATTGCATGTGTTGTGTTTGCATAGCTCCCACCAGCAGTTTATGTTAGCAGATTTATGGAGCTGGCTTAGATTTATGGCAGGGAAACAGAGCATGGAAGCCCTGGGGGACAGCGTCAGTTCTGCCCCCGAGCAAAGTCCTGCCCTTATCAGCACACCCTGAGCCAGGAGCTGGGCTGCAGAGAGCTCCTGTGGGGCCAGCTGCTGTTTGTGACCCCTTCAGCAAGAGCTTGGTGTGCTCCTGCCCAAGCCCTGCTGAGTTACCTGAGTTTGGGTTCATCCCAGTGGGACAACCTGTTCCTGCCAGGGATTGCAGTGCTTCTCTTGCAGCCTCACCTGCCCATGATCCCTGATGCCTTACAGGAGAAGTCTGTGGTTTTGCAGAGGTTTTTTTTTTTTCCTTTTCCTTTCTTTTGAAAGTGTTGTAAAACAAGAAAAAGGGAGAGGTTTGCAAGAGAGAGGTGTGAGTTAGCTTTCGTCCCCTCTGATCTGTTGTAAGGGGTGATACTAGTTTTACGTGTTGATTATTAGACTGGCCCCAAAGCAGCAGCTTACACCTGCCAGTGGTTTATGTTGATATCCATCACCTCAGTTTCACAAGTTAGGTATTTTAACCCATACAGTGTGTGGATGTTCAGCACAGTGCTTTTCTCACCAGTGCAGCACCAACTGCCCACCACAGAAACCAAAGACTCCACACTGGGAAACCAGTCACCAGCAGCTCAGATACCTTCCCCATGTGCATTGATCACCTCTCTGTTTGAGGACTGGGCTTTTAAAAGACACCATTCAAGTACCTCAGGCTTTGCAGGAGGTTGGGTGTCTACCTGGTGTCCTGTTAAATGTTGGCTCTGCAGTGTTGGAGATGGATCAAGCAGCATTACAGCTGATTGTGTCCCTTTGCACTGCTTTAGTGCTTACAGCTTTTCCAGCCTTCAGAGCTTGACCTGAGGTTTTCCGTGCAGAGTGTCCACTTCAGTGTGAGATTTTAGGAAGAAATACAATTTTCAGTGCAAACAGCTGTGGCTCAGTGGTTTTGGTTAAACACATGTTACTTTATCATGTTCAAATAGAAAAATAATTCTTACAGTTAGCGTGTTACTCCCAAGCCTTGCAATCTGGGGAGAGTGAATTTTGCTGCCTTGGAAGAACAATTTTTAGTGACTTAAGCATGCTTAACTTTGCAGTCTGAAAGGCTTTATTTTGTGCTGAACCTCTGAAAGATTTTATTTTGTAGATGCATGGTGGGGGTCTGATAAATGCATCTTCTCCAGCAGCTTCCTCTGCCATGGGCATGCACATGGCTGTGGGAGCTAAGGCAGAACCTTCTTGTTCTTAGTCTTTCCACTTGTTTCTCAATAGCTTAGGGACCAGAAGCCAAGTCAAAACTCCATTCACCTCCTTCTACAATTCCTTTAGTTTTTAGTTTGTATTTCAACCTAAAAAGAACTTTTATTTCAGGTCTTCTTTGTGCTCTTCTGAGTGCTGCTTTTTGAACCCAAACTTGTCTTGTTTAATATCAGGTTTGCCTGACACAACCTAGGTCTGACTACGCTATATGGGGGTTTTTTTGTTGCTAACAATAGAGAAAGGTGAACTTATTTGGGTTTTTTTCCTGGTAAAATAATGAACTGTGAGCTGACGAGTTTGTCTGGACATTGTCTCTGCCATACTGTATTTTTTCTTCCAGTACCACCCTGGCACCATGCCCATGTAATTAAGTCAAAACGAGTAAGCAACACGTGCTTTGACTGTGCCATGTGGCTCCCTATTGTATGTGTTACAATGCAGCTCCTCAGAACATGCGGGTTAATTAACATCTTTTAGGGACCTGAATAATAGATAATGGTGCACAGGGCTTTTAACGTGTTGGGCTCTAATCAGTTTATTAGAAGACAGATGAAGACAACACAGCAGGGCTGTATTATTCTTGCCTCTAGCCTTGGAAATTAAATTGCATAGCATTTATTTGAAATTAACCAAATGTGATCTGTTTAAAAATGTACTAGGACCTGTTTTGTTCAGGTCTATACTTTCCTTGTTTGTTTGTTTTCCCTCTTTCTGGAGGGGAAAGACAACCATGTTCAGCCCTTCCAGCACAGTGTAGCACTCATCAGTATTGCTTTGAAAAGTCCCCCTTAGCTTAATTAACAATACAGTCTGTACCCAGGCAGCATTAATTAATCAGTTGCAAATGGCAATTTTGAAGATGGCAGTGGCAACTACTGCTAGCAATCTGCAATCAGCCTTTGCTGCCCACACAACAGGGACGGCCCAGAGGAGCTGTGAGTAAGCAGCAGGCTTCTTGCTCTTTTTCTTTTTGTAATGTCAGAGGTGAAAATCCTGCTTTGTTCTGTGCTTACAGATCTCTGTCTCCACAGGGCAGGATCCAGTGGTGGAAAGGACAGGCTCTGACGGTTTGACACTCTTGCATGCTGATGAGTGAATCTCCTTCCCTTTTTTTCTCTGCTGCCTTGCAGCATCCTCTGCACAAGCCAGAGGGCTGTCACACCGCCTGCTCTCCCACATCTGTAGAGCATTTCAGAACCAGATGGACATACCTGAGCACTGACCCACATCACCTGTCATTTTAGGACAGAGGCTGCTCTGCAATGTGACAGGTAGCTGAACTGCCTTTAAACTGGTCTGATGCAAACCAGGACTCACAAGCAGAGAACCAGGTTTTACTTTCATCACTTAGGTTGCTTTGGAGATCAGTTCTCTGACCCTTGGCAGGCTGTAAGTGCAGAGATACAAGGGCTGGCAGGCTGGAAGCCAGCTGGAGTGACTGTTCTCTAGTCAAAACTTTGTCACAGCCTTGTCTATGGGGGCAATCCTGAGCTGGTGCCTTTGTCACCCCATCACGGAGATGACTTGCAGAACCTGTGAAGTACTGGTGGTACCTAACGTGTCCTCATTTACAGTGGCAGCACTGAAACATGAATCTTTATACTCCTGAGGATAAGGAAAAGTGCTTTCCCTGCAGTTCTTTGAAGGGCTTTACTGGCTGACAGTCCAGTTTTAGGCCTTTTCTTATTGGTACATTTTTTTATTGGAGCCTCTGTGGATGCACCCCCTCTCCCTCACCCTGCTGACGCCTTAGATGGTGAGCTCAAAACATCTGCTCAAAACCCTGGTGCTTGCTGGCTTTATCAGAATGCAGCAGCCTCCATTCTTGCAGAGCTTTAATGGGTTGAGTGGAAGTGAGATGCCTTGGTCATGGCAGTGGGACGAAATAGGAGCTTTCATCCAGGAGAGAGAGAGAGGAAAGCATGGCTGAAGGGTAAGGAATCCGTGTGATGGGGGCAGAGGGACCCTCAGCTTGGCTGCTGCTTTCATGTCCTTGTAGAAGTAGAGGGAAGATACAGCACAGCCAGAAATGGGGGTAGGATGGTACCCAGCACAAAGTGTGTAAGGTGTTTGGTGATGAAATGCTGGGAAGACCCCAAAAATCTTGGCTTGTATTGTCTCCTCTGCTGTTGGCCAGCAGTGGGAAGTGATGTACGTATTTTGCTCTCAGTTTATTCTTTCTTCACAGGGGAGAAAGGCAATATTTTGACCATTTTTTCCCAGAATAATCTGAGATGAAGGACTGTGGAATGTGCAGTCCCTGAAATGAATGTTATTATTAAACCGAGGCCACAGAGATGTGACCTTTCTAGGCTCTACTGTGTCAGCTGCAGTTTGTTTCTCTAGCTGGTATTTAGGAGATGCTGACCCTTGCTCCCAGCAGGCAGAGTTGCTCTTCTGATCCCTCCCTAAACCAAAATGAGCCAGGTGATGGAGCAAATGAACGGGTCTTTGTTGATCTGGCTCCTCTTGAGACTGGAAAGGAGGTAGGATGCCTTTGCACTGACGGCTCGGCCAGCTGCCCTGACTGCTAGCAAAAGGAATAATGAGAGGTAAAAAAGAGGTCATGGCTGTACTTGAGAGGGAAATGTTCATCTGTGGCTTAAGTCTTAGAGCAACATTTCTTCTTGCTGTTGGGCAGACCTGGTGGTGTAGGAATGGAGAACCACCCAACAAACTGTTCTAAAATAATCTGGGGAGTTTCGATGCGACTCGTCTGCTGTAAATACAGCTCCAGGTAACTGCAAGCAGAACATGATGGAACTGTCTCCTCTCTTCTTTATTCATGCCAGCTCTAATTTTTCTTACAATGACAGGTAACAGGAGAGGAATTTGCATTGCCTCTGCCCACAAAGATTACACGGAGCCAACAGGCAGCACAGAGTCACTTTTCAGAAATGACAGTGCCCCGTTCACATATATTAACTTCTTCTGCCTCTGGATTATTCACGAGCCAGACAGTATGCTGCCTAAATACCAATAGTGAGTAATGAGGATTAAGTGTTACCTCTAATTCCATCGTTATGAATATTTCAGAACTTCCTGTTCAGGCTTAACTGCTATTTTGGTGCAAAAAAAGGCAAGTCTTGGGAATTGAGCTGCTGCTGGCCGTGACATCACAGCGCTGTGATTTGGGTCTGGTGTGACACATATTCCAGAGAGTTAAGCTCAGTCAAGCCTCTTATGTAGATGTGTCTGAGAGCCTCTGTGGAGAGAGAAGCACTCGTTAGTGAAAGGGGTCGATTTCTAGTGTGTAACAAATGTGATTTTTCTGACTGTTCCTGCTACTTTTTCTTNCAAGAAAATTCAGACTGTAAGCCAGCATATGAATTAGGGAGAAGTTTGGAAACCTTTGGCTAGGTTCCAATTCAGGAATAGTCACTTGTAAAATACAGCATCAGACAGGGAGTGGTTCAGGTGCTTCCCTGGCAAGGGAAACAATTGAGATGTGGTCTCCTGGAGGCAGATGAGGGAGGAATACTCCAATACTGGGCTAACACAATCCAATACAATCCTGGTCTGGATGGTAAAGTTGCCTCTTCATCCTTTGGCAGAGTATTAAAAAAAGTAGTCCTCACTGGGAGTTTTTTCTGGAAGTGCTGGGTGAGCAGAATCCAAGAGGTTTGAAAGTGGAGTTGCTCGGTCTGGAGAGGTTTTTCAGCTCTCACAATCACCCAGGACGAAAGCTGTGAGAGCAGTGAAGCAAAAGCAAGCTCCCCCATGCAAAGGGATGGGCTTTCTGTGCCCATCTCAGGGGCAGGTGAGATCTGTAGGTGTTGTATCTGGGATGTGCAGCATGGCTCTCATCAAGCTCCTTTTCCCCCTTTCAAACAAATTAAAACCTCTCTTCAACTCCACCACTTCTGTGCAAGCCCACAGTTACTTCAAATGACAGTATTAAAGGGCTATAAAGGTTTGTGGAACGCCTTGTTTCCTCTGTGTACCAAGAGGTGACCTGGTTTCCTCCACATCATGTTTTGTTGCTGTAACAGGACCACAAGTGCTTTCCTCTGTGTGCTTTGGAGGAGGAGGAGGAGTGGCACAAAGTGGTGGTTTGGGGGACAGGGCTCTGCTCACTGCCTGCCATGGCCAGATGGGGAGGTTGCAGCACGTTTCTTATCCAGCAGTGTGTAGAAAAGCAGGGTCAGAGCTAGAGAGCAGTCAAAAGGCAGGATTAAACACACTGTTTGCAGCAGTGCCTGTGTAGTGTTGTCACTTCAGGATGGATGAAGGGTCCTTTATAAACAGCATCATAGATCTGTGTCCCCAGAAGGGTTTTCAAATTTCACACTGTGTCAGTCAGCACCTCTTTTTGCATTACAGCTGCTACTGAAAGGAATATTGGTTTTCACATGCAACATCAAGTACATTTTTCCCCTATCTTCATTTTCTCCCCTTGTTCACTAGTTTGGTATTAACAATGGGCATGAATGCTCAGTTCTGCACAGTAAAATTGTATATCTGGACACCTGCAAAAGGCAGGAAGAACAGCCATACATTGAGTGTGGTGATAAAGTAGATGTGACCCAACAGCTTTGCCATAATACTGCCGAGCAGTGATACACTTACTGAAGTCATGAACTAGATGGACTCTAACCTATTTAGACTGTGAAAATTGCATATTTCCTAACTGTCCTTCGTGGCACACACTTCAATTACCATTCTGAATGGTTATTGTGGCCTATTAGTGTTATGTGCTTAATGGGCATTAAATGTCAGAGAAAACTTTTATCTCTCCTGAGTGAAAAGGTATCATAATTTGCCTGAAGGCTTCAGTTAGTCACTGGAGATGAAAACACTCTATGACTTCAGTGCCCAGGTAATTTCCTTCTAACAAATGCCCTGCTACAGTCTTGTGCACAGTCTTGCCAAAATGCAGTGATTAAAACTTCCTGCTACAACCTCCATGTTTAAGGATGTTCATAAAGGTCACTTCCAGATCAGAAACCCCCTTGAGATCCTTGCACCTTCCTGCTGGGAAAACAAGACACATCAGGTTGGCACAGTGAACCTTGCAGGGTGATTGTTGGGTTGTGTCTGCTGGACACTTCTCACCATGGCAGGTGTTCCGTAAGGTCAGCTCATTCAAATTGAGGTGTTTTGCATCAAATTTATCCAAATATTCAACATGATTCAACATGAGATTGTCAACATTATGTTATTTGGGTGGAGGCAAAAGGTCTTTTTATATCATGTAGCATTGAAATGAAACAAACTTTCAGTAGCTATTTTTCCCCTCTATCAACACATAATGTTTCAATAATTTCAGTGAGGTGGCTTGGGAATGTTTCTTTTGGCAAAATAAATCATAAGGGCTGATGATTTGTCTCGACATTGGACTAAGGGAATTATTTTCACAGGGATGGAAAAATCTTTTCTTTTTACTGTGTGTCTTTGCCAAACCTTCCACAGAACAATCTAAGCCTCTAAAGCTGTGAGTGGTGGTGTGCTTTCCTTCTCTTGGCAACTGAGGAACCTCCAAGGTGTCTGTACATGTTTATCTCCTTATTAAATCATGGATTTGATCTGGTAAAAAAAAAAAAGTGATGAGAAGAATTAACTTCAAATGCTTTTAGAGTTGAGAAAAGGAGCAAAACCTGGATAATGTGAAAAACTAATCCCCCTTCTCCTCCCCACGGTTTGGGTTACACTGGCAGGAGCAGAGCAGGGAGCTTTCTGGCAGACATATGCCTGCCTTGCAAAGCAAAAATCATCAAAATAAATACAGAGTACCTTCTGTGTGTCTGCTCTGGATCCTTATAAACATAGTGCTGACTTTATTACTAAAAACCTCTGGGAGATGATAAAAGAGTGAAAGTGAAGGTGGAATGTTCCACTCAGATGGTCATTTCATTGGTGATGCTTTACTACAAAAACTAAGTTAGTAGTTTTCCTGCATCCCCCACAGGATGCAGATCTGGTGACATACGGCAGAGTTTCACATTAATTTTTATCAAGATCCTGTGGGTAGCTTTATTGAGATCTACTCAGAGGGAAGCTGCAAAGCAGCCCTGGCAGCCTGCAGCTGCAGCCTGAGAGGCTGGGAGGATGCCATGGAAAGCCTGGCTGGAGAAATTCTGATGGCTTTAAAGGAGTGAGAGAGTTGTCAGGGAGCTTGATAGTCCCTGGACAATACATACTCATGACTGAGTCTACAAAGAAATCTGCCATTTAAGTGAGCCTTAATCAGGATTAATGGGGATTTTTCTTGAGTTCTAGATGCTATGCAGGACATCAGCAATGCTATCGGTCACGTTTCCTTTAAACTTTGGTACTGGTGTGTGAAGGACAGAAATTCCTGTTGAGTGGAATTGTGATTACTCGCTTCGGGACTGCTGCTTTGAGAAGGTGCCAGGCACCTGTGTCCTTTGTGCCTGTGATGTGTGCCAAGCCCTTGACTCATTTCTGTGCTCGATGAGTGAAAACAAAATTAAGACTTGATTATTAAAAGGAGAAGGACATACATTTCAATGAGTGACTGCTCAAACTATCAGAAGGGATCCATCAGAGTGGATTTTAAAGTACCTAATGAGGAATCTGGGCATTTCTGGATACCATCAGGAGAAAAAAGGTGGAAGATCAGGATCCTCATTCCCTGAGGCCCTGGGAATATCCTTGGTCATACACCTTGGCCTCTTGGTGCCTCAATCCTCTGTCCTCTGTGGTTTAAGGAAGAAAATACCTGAAGTGTGTGATACACAGTGACAGGAGCCTCTTACTTCCCTTCAGCAAGTGACAGTGTGACTTGTCCTCATGCAAGGCTTGATCCCCACGTGCCACTGAACCATCATTTATTTTTTTTGGAAACAAGGAGATGGTAAAAATTAGAAGGTAGAAATTAAAAGGTGGAGGAAATTAGAGGGTTTTTTTCAGACAGAAAGACCAGTTTTCCTGCCAGGGTGAACTTGCTGCATCCTACCAACCCACAGATGGACTTCTGTGCTTTGAGCTCTCTCTGTGATACCCTGTAATAAGCATCTACAATACCTATAAATACAGACAACATTTGTGGCCAGGCTGTTGCTACTTTGGAGCTAGCACAGAGCTATTCCAGGACCACATATTCATGCCAGTCATAAGAATTTAGTGTGTTTAAGACCCCTGCTCTCTGTCAAATACGAATGAGCCCATGAAGCTGGTGTTTGTTGGGTGGAGGCAGTCAGAAGGTGCCCATACACCTGCAGAAACCCAATGATTTCAAGCTTCCCATTCCCCAGAGTCAGCTAAAGCACAAGAAGAAAATGGGAGCCTGATACTTGTTGGGTGAAAAAGACCCCAGATTTTTAGAAGTTTTGTTTCTATTTTTAGGTATCATTAGCATTGGGTTGGTCATATCATATCACAGCTGCTCGATCCCAGCTGATGTGGGAACAGTGGGGACAAAGCAAGTTCCCACTTAAAAATCAGTCCCCACTCGTGTACCATTCTACAAAATCTCTGTGGTTTCTCTACAACCCTCTCAAATTTCTGTCTTTGTTGCTTTTTGGTATTTCCCTGTTCTCCTTTCAAGCCTCCCTCTCCCTGAAGCCAGCCTGGTAACATAACCAGAAAGGGTGGTTCTTGCAGTGGGTTTCCACAGCACATTAATAACTAATTGAGGCTGGAGTCGTAGCAGGTGGTTAAAAAGGGCCTGTTGGTCATCGTTTCGAGCTCTGGCAGAAAGCCTGCTCTGGAAAATGTAATTACTGTCCAGAAGAATGCAACGAACTCTGCCAAAAATAATGGAAGTGGATCGTGGTCCAAAGCCACACCAGCTGAAACATGTGGCGGTTTGTGGGGCCGGCCAAGCAGGGCACGCAGTGCTGGAGTGGGGCAGGAGCAGCAGGGAACAGCTCTGCCTCCCTCTGCCTGCAGGGAAACAGGGCAAACATTGGAACTTTCCACACAGGGTGTTTCGGGAACAAAGCGTCTGGGAGATCGGTGTTTTTGTTAACTCTTCTGGGTTCTTTATTTGGCTCTGTGTCATGCACTCTGAGAATTTGTCATGTAGAAGTGACGGTGTTTTGTCGACCCCAAAAATAATACCATGATCTGTTTTGAATTTCTGGGGAGAATTTTCAGCATCCTGTCCTTTTTTTTTTTTCCTCCCCTCCCAAATATTAAAGTAAGGATAAGCAGCCCCAGTCTCATAAAGCCTCCTGGCTTCATACACTGTAGCTTTCCAGTGGCACACTGGTCCATCAGAGGTTTTCTGACCAATTCCATTTACCAGGACTTTGCATTAGAGATAAACCTTGTGAAATGATGATAAAAGAGGCAGCTCTATTTGCCGGTTTGGAAATTGCTGTTTCCAGCTTCCTGTCACAGACTCTCTAGGATTCCTCCCTGTAGCAGTTTTTTTTAGCTGGATTATTTTAAAAGTACGAGTATCTTAACTTGGATTGCTTCACAGGATTGGGCTTGGAAATGGCAGCGCTGGCAGAACTTGCAGCGTGTGGGTGCTAACAGGCTCTGTAAACCTCTGAGTCCAGCCCAGATCCAGCCAGAATAGCTTGGTTGTCTGAAACTAGTTCCATTTTCTGAGCAGTTCATTTGCCTAAGCAGTCCTAAGGGGTTAACATCTTCCAGGAGGTGATTGCTGGAAGAGGGGGTGAGAAACAGAGAAATGAGAGATTCACCCTGAATTCATGAACAGAGCCACACTGGAGATGAGCAGGAGTGACAGCCCCAAAATGACTCTTGGAACTACTACTCAGATATTTGCAGTTACTTGCTTGGTTGCAGCTCCATTTTTGTCTAACCAGGATGAAGGGATGTTTACAAAGAGAAGCCACTTGAAGCCAAATATTTTGGAATTAAGAGGCTTGTATTAATTTTAAAATTAGGATTTAATTATTTTTTAACCAAGCCAACAAGCAAAAGAAAAAAAAGGCAGAACAAACACACACCTTCACCCTCTTGAAAACATGAATCCCATCAAAAAGTAGCAAATTCAGAGGTGGTCATCTCTGAACAAAGTGGAAATTTTCATTAAATTATCATTATCAGCAGAATTATCATTAAAGCCATTACTCCCAGAAGAGTGACCTTGCAGAGTCACACCAGCTCCTGAAAGGTCACTGAGAAGGAGTAATAGGAACAATTTTGAATAATCTGTTTCAGCAATAAGAGGCCATCATGGACCTTCCTGTGTTCATCCTACTTGGCCAACTAGGGTTGCTTCCCTAAGGCAAGGGTGACCTCCCACTAAACACCCTGAACCTCTGCCATTCTGATGTGATTGATTTTAGATGGGATATTCAGCTGCTTTTAATTCACTTCTCAACTTAAAAGGCAATTCCAAGTCTATTGTGGGAGAATTGCTGTCTTCTCCCAGAGCCTCCATCCAGCCCCTTTCCTGGAGGGCTGGAAAGGGCTTTGTTTCATCTTTCAGCTGTGGCTGTGGATGCTTAATTAAGGGAGACAAGCCCATAATGATAGCAGCAGCTGTTCTCTCCCCTGGGCAGAAGGAGGCTCTTCAGGGACAGGGTCCTCCTTGGCACAAAAGAAAATATTCTTATGAAAGCAGCACTGAAGAGGCTGGCAGCTCCCCACAGCTTCTGACTTTGTAAGACACCTCAGGAAAAGACCCATGTGGCCTGTAGTTTTGGCAGGAGGAGGGAGGGCTGTGCACTAGGGATGAAATGCTGAATAACACTCTCTCAGGAACACAGGCCTCTGGATCCAGCCTCCAGGGTTTGTGCTGATAGTGCAAGCAACTGCTAAACAATTATGTGGGAAGTAATCTTAGATTGGGGGATTATCCTGCATCCAGCCAGTCTCCCCATCCCCCAGAACAGACTGGCATCTGGCATCCCTCAGACTTCCCCACATGGGGTAATTGGGAGGGATATTTGGAGCGGGTTGTCAGACTGGATCCAACCCCATTGCCTGCCCTGGAAGGTTTTGTGGGAGCATAGTGCTGTCCCACCCATAAATAATATGTGTTTAGACTGCCCAGATTTCTCTTGCTGAGAAGTTTACATAGAGCTTGTTGAGAAACAGCATTGCCAGCAAAGCATAGCTGGAGCCCCAACCCCACATTTCCCACAGTGATCCCCAGGGATGCTTTGGGGACACCTTGGCATACTCCTGCCACTGTCCAAAGGAAGCAGGTGGAGCTGCAACCCTTGGTCCAAGGGCTGAGCAGCCTTTGCAGTGAGGGACCTTGGAGGGAGGAGATGGGTGGGAAGGAGGTGTGAGATACCTGTGTCAAGCCAAGTCTGGCAGGTCCCAGCCCAGCCCCCTAAACGTCTGTAAGAACAAATATTTATCTGCTCTAAGAAGCAAACGGTGGATTTGATCCAAAGCCAGTTAAGATCAGTGCAAGAGTTCCCCTGAACCTCAGTGAGATTTGGGTCAGGGCAAAGAATGACTATTGTCAAGAGCAAATGCTTTTTTCTGATGGCGTTTGCAATGTGAGGAAGCAGAACAGCACAAGTTTTGTTTTTAATTTCCTTTCCTTCCTGACAGCTCAGCCTTTACCAGAGTCGATTAAATCTATTGTGCAGAGGAAAGCGTGGTGCTTTCCTAAATGGTGGGTGCAGATAAGTGTTATCAGCACTGCCTTCCCAGCAGCTTGCCTGACGTCATCCGTGATTCCCAGGCCTCTCCTTGCCACAGAAATTTAGGATGGGCTTACCCAGTGCCAGTTGCCTGTGAGTCATCCTCCACCCTGCAGCATCATCTGTACCTGTGCAGCAGCCAAGCAAAGGAGATTTGAAGAGACATCTCAAAATGTGTGAAAACTGCTCTTGTTAAATTGAAAGTTTCACTGATAGCTTTTGGGAGGGTGGGGAGCTGCCCAGGCAGTTCTTAGAGAACTGCTGCTTTTTGGACACTCTTTTCTTCCTGCTTTCCTTCACAGATGAACAAACCATATACAGCATTGCTCTTTAATTGTTCTGAGTTTTTCCTCCAAGACCTTTTGAAGAAACATGAAACAAACGGAGAAAAATAAATTAGAATTGCTTGGTATTGCCAGGGAGCCGTCAGCTGAGCTGGAAGCACTGGAGCAGGGGTGATGTGGGGCAGTGGGAGGGTTTCCTTGGCATGGAAATGCCTGAACAGCAGGAATATGAACTTTTCACCCATTGTTCAGAGCGTCACATTCTGCGGCAGGTGCTGGTTTTGGGGTGGAGAGTTACTCATGTATGTGTGTGTAACAGCTTCATCAGCTGGGAGGAGAGCAGGATCTGGGGAGCTGTGGGCTGTTGGGGTATCCAGCACCATAACTGACCTGACTGGATCAGTCTGTGTCATCTAAACCTGGGAAATCCTTTCTCTGGATGATGCTAAGAGAAAAGGTCTTGAAATCCCAGGTGCTGGCAGCACAAGAAGGAAATGGCAAATGCTTTTAGAGGCATGAAAAAGACTGGAAATGCAGCAGTGGCCCTCTGCGGCAGTCAGGTGAGAGGTGGGAAGGAGCAGTGGGAAATTTTGCAGGAAAGAGTTTTTCAAATGGTGAGACAGACATGTAGGAAGTCCAGTAGGGAGGAAACAGAGCTGAACTTTTCTTCCTGACTCATCGCTGCTTAGAAGAGCACTAATCTGTCTGTATTGACATAAAACCTCAGTTAGGAATGGAACATGTTCTCATTTAAGGTGTGTGGGATGTGAAGGGATACCCCCAAGACTGAGGTTAGAGAAAGAGGGAGGCAGTTCTGTCAGCTCTTTCCTCAAAAGAACATACTGTGTCTGTTCTGAACTCAGTGCACAGCTGAAAATAAATAAATATTTTTTTAAAAGGGAAGGTGGTGTTGCACCAACCTCCAAATGCCAAATTTCACATTTTTACAGGCTCTGGGAATCATATGTGTGAGCAGCTCATTGTACTTTCAGTTATATGAGCTGTTGGGGTTTTTTTCCCCAGTGTATTTTAGAATATGAGGAGATGCTGACTTGTGCAGAATTCAGGTGATGAAGGTTAAAATGTGCAAGACCCTCATAAGGGTCTCATGTCTGTTGAGCAAACACAGGTTGTGCTTGCAGATGGGGTGAACAGCTTGTCTGAGCAAGGGAGAGAGGGCTGGGAAGAATTTTGTGCAGATCTTTAATGTATCCCTACACTCCTCTGTAGGATCAAAACCACCCAGTATTAAAGGGGACATCAGCCAGCAAGCTCAGAGCAGAGCTGCAGTCCTGTAGAGAGAGAGATAAGTGCCCTAAAACTGTATTTCCATACAAACCTACAGGTGGCACAGTTCCTGGGAAATGACACAAGGGAATCTGCCTGTCTGTAGCTGCAGAGGCGTCATGGATTTGGTGAAACAGGTGTTTGTGTTTAAGGGCTGGGAGGAGACGAGCATAGCTCGAAGGCGTGCGGCTTCAGCCCTTCAAAAAACCATGCTTGGCGTTGGAGCGTGGGGCTTTTTTCCTTCCAAAAAGTCTCTTTGGTGGCTGCCTCCCAAGGTAATTAGCACGAGGGAAAAACTGCTTGCAAGGTGGAAACTGCTGGTTGGAGCCCACGGCTGCGGCGGGTGCGTTTGCACCGTCTGGTGAAGGTGTGGAACGCGTGGCTGGTGGGCTCAGGGTGGAAATAGCCTGCCCTGGATTTGCGCGCTATAGTTAGGAACGTGCTGGCACCCGCTTCTTAAACTGAGCTGACTTCTGGTGTGGTAACGAGCGAGTTTCAGGGACAGGAATGTGAGCCAGCAGGGTAGGCGGAACAAGTGCCTTGTCCTTGTTTTTCAGAGATCACTCAGCATCAGCTTTTTGTGACACACCTGACTGGACAGGGCATGGGTTAATACTTTGTTTGTTTCTTTGTTTCCTTTTTGCAGAAAGTGGCAGAAAAACTGACTATTAAGCTTCTTTCTCAAGACTTCTCCTAACCTAGCCTGAGTCTCTAATCTCTTGCAGTGCGTGTCCAAACTACCTGTAAAACCTTTGCAGAAGGAGACAAATCTTCTGTGAGGATTAAGCAATATGCCTATCTTAAGGGATGCTGGTTTATAGAAATAACCAGCATGAAGATGAGCATTTTAGAAGAGGGTGGAGACAGCACTGGGTGCAGGGAGATGTATTAAATCACCGTGTGGTGCATGTGTTTTTGTAGGCAGTGTCTGACCAGGATGCTTGCATGCACTGATGTGATTCTGCACACTGTTTGTGTACATAGTATGTGTAAATATTAAAAGATAGGGCATCAGAGTGATTGCAGCTTTAGTAGGAAAACACTGCTACAACAATGCCACTGCGTTCATAATCCTCCGTGAGTGTTCACTGCTCTGGTTAAATATGCAGAGACTGATGGAGATTGCCAGTGGATTAGCTCTCGTGTGACTGGTGCCAGGGATTGATTAGCATAAGCAAATTTCTTCTCCAGCTTCCTATCAGTAAGGAGAGAAATGCAGCAAGAGGTCCCTCACTGCCTGGGAGGGGACTGGGATGCTACAGAGGAAAACTGGAGTGGGGACCAGTTTGTTCCCAGTGTTAACTGGTGCAACCACATTAATCCCAAGACTTCTGTAGTGAGCACATCCCCATAGTTTACCTTGCAGAGCTCACAAATTGGCTGCTTTAATTTTTGTTTTGCTTGCAAATGCAGTTTTGAGGGTTGCAGGGCTTTTCTCATCACATGAGTTGTTTCTCCCCTGCGTCAGTGCTGATCCTATTTCAGCAGCTGAATAGAGGAGGGACCTAAAAGCCAATAGACATAGGGCTCTGAGTTGGGTTTTTGGTTGATTTGGGGTTGTATTTTGTTTTTTGTGGAGGGTGGGGAGGAATTGTTAGTTTTGTTTTGCTTGGGTTTTCCTTATTTCTGTGCTCATCAGAATGAGGGCACAAACCAGCCAATGAGTGTGTTTTTGAGCTGCCACGAGTGCACCTAGTCATTATGGAAAATCTGGGGCTGGATGCTGAGCTTGTGCTCCTGATGAAAAAGTCCAATCCCTTTCTGTGCCACTCTGCAAATATTCCATGTGTGCATCAGGATCCCCTGGGACTGTCAGTTGTTGGTACAACATTGTTCCTTTCACATGTAGCCTTGATAGTGCTGGGGACAGGGATTTGCTGATAAAACAATCCTAAGGCTTGGTAGTAATTGAAAATGCAGGGTGGTTCACCAGGCAGAATACCTGCTTACAGAAAACAGATTTCATCTCGAAGTCAGCAGATATTTCCTTAGAGAAATCCTGAATTCTGATGGAAATCAATATTTAAAGGGACCCTGATAGTCTGGGGAGAAGCCTCCATACTTTCAAGTCCGAGCAACCTCTTTAGGGATTAACATCTGAATTTTAAATATAGACTAGCATAAAAATTGTGCTGAAGTAGTGAAATATTCTTTTCCAGCAGGCAGGAGGAAGGCCATGGGCTCTCTCTGCAGCCCTGGAAGAATCATATTAGAAGTTTGTTATATCTGTAGCATGGGTGCATGCTTTTATTGCCTCTTGATAAGTAAATGAAACTCCCCAGCTGGCTTTAACTACAGTTATTCAGTCTTATTAAACATGGGGGTAAATAAGTCCATCTGCAGCATTTCCATACAGTGAGTAGCTTGAATTAAACCCCCAAATCTTCATGAAGCAAGAGCAGATTTTCAAGCTGCTGAAACTGATTTAGTATATTGTTGGGAAGGTTTGATCAGAGAAGAGGGGAAAATGGGAGATGTCCAAGGCTGCCTGATTTCAAACTGTAATAATTTGTTTCGCTGACTGAAGATAGGGCAGTCGAATACTAAACCCCTCTATGGCTCTCCCATCACAAGTGGTTGCATGGAAGTGGGAGGAGTTAGATTCAGGCCAACACTTTGCTTTGCAGGCTTTCTGGAGCTGCTCCAAAAGCAGCTGCAGGTCTGTCAGTGAAAAATAGGATGTCTTGGGGACAGCACTGTCAGATCTTTCTCCAGGTGTTGTATTGCACACAAGGGTGCAGGCAGTGAGCTGTAACAGTGGAATCAATGAGAAGAGCTCAGAACTAAAATTCAATTTGTTCTAACAGATTTTTTGTCCCTGATTACTAAAGCACTGCACAGTATTTGTGCATCCTGCAGCACGTCACAAGGAGGGACTAGCTTTTGTTTAAAGGTGGAAAAGTAATGAGATGCAGTGAATGGTCCATGAGAAGGGATTGCTGGGCAGGGTTTTCAGCCTCTCGCTGCCTTGGGAGTGCCTTGGGACATCTGTTCTTGTCTTTGGCATCACTTGAGCAACCCTCAGTAGATATCTGAGGGGTCTGCTGGTGTTGAGTTCCTGAAGGCAAAATTAATAAATAATATGTGTGCTACTGTACAGGTGGGATGAACCCCCAGCCTCTTCACTCCTCCCCACCTCATGCCAGTACAGGGCTGGAGCCGCTTTGATCCCCATCAGAACAAAGACTAAACATTAAAGTGAATTACCCCAAAGTTGTTCCTCGTTAATCGACAGCTGCAGGCACTTGGAAACATCTGTCCAGGCTGTTTGAATATTCCCTTCGCTTCAGTGGGTGCACTGAGGAGGCAGAACAAATCTAAACACACTGCCAGTCCAACAGCACCTCCTCACCTTTCCTGCAGCCGGTGTGAGTGAGCAGCAGCCCTGAGGGAGCAGGAGGTGGTGGTGGTTGTGTAGACGGGGAGCTGAGTGGCAGGGAAAATTGCATCTTTCCATGGTAAATGAGGAAAGCCGGGAATGAGAGACCAAGGGCTGAGCAGGAAGGGATGCAGGTATCCCTGCACTCGTGTGGGCACGGGCAGCTCGTGGGCACGCTGTCTGCACGGAGGATGGGCAGTGCTGGGTGACTCCACCAGGTTTTGCTGTGGAAAGAAGCCATCTGGGTAGAAAACAGCCTCAGTCTACCTTTATTCTGTGCATTTTTGAGGTTACATCAACTGCTAGAAGTCAGAGAAAACCCACTGAAGCGAGGAGCTTTGCCCACCAGGTGTGAGTGTGGAAGTTTTATCCCAGGCCCTTGAGAACCACTGTCTGGTGTGCAGGAGGATGCAGCATCCCCAGTCTGTGCCAGGATGCCTTTGGTTCCCACAGGCTGTGCTGGGCTGGTGTCTCTTTAAGGGCAGGTCACAGAGCACATGAATTACAATATTCCAGTAATCCCTTTACATTGGCCTGCCCGCTCCTCCATGCAGCAGGAAATGTGGGACAAGCAGGGTTTTGAGATTATCTCGTGCTTTGCAAAGCCAGTTCCCTTTGTGCTTTTAGAAAGAGCTTGCTCCTGCACAGGCAGGCGGCTGAGGGTGACGTTCCTGGTCGGATGCTGTCCCAGGGCCATGACAGGTGGGTTCTGTGCTGTGCCTTCCCCCACACATGCCAAAAACTATGTTTTGTGATGGTCACTGAACCACCCAGTTGCTTACAGAGATCACATTTAGCTCCCCGATCCCGTCCTCCTCAGATAAGCAGTTACTTGATGCAAGTTTCCCACACCTTCCAAACTGATCAGCATTTTGCCCACCAAAGCAAGGGTGCAAGGGGGAGGAGGTATTTCTCTGACTACATGCTTTGCTGAAGGTGTGCTGCTCCTTAGCAGCACAGTGAATAATCTCCTTCACTCTTTAATTTCATGGAAATGCCAAGGGAGGAGCAACCTGGCTCCAGAGAACCCAGCAGATTCCAGTGACAGCTCCATAGGTAAATAAAGCAGGATCCTGTGCTACTCCAGGGGTTTGCCCATGGTTGGGAAGTGCTGTGTGAGTCACTGCTGATGGTTCCTGCTCTGATAGCCAGCCCTGCTGTGGGAGATGCTGCTTTTCCTTCTCCTGTCTCACCTGCCCAGCTCACCTTTGCCTGGCGTATGTTGGCAGCTCTCCAAAATAAATTTCCTCATGTCCCCAGCCCCTGGTGAGGCTGAGGCTTTGAAGTAAAATGACCTGCTGTTCTTTAGCTGCCCACATGTTTTTTTCTCCTGAGCCTGTGGCTGTGCTGAACCTGCTCTTACTCCTCAGTGAACTGTACCTGAGATGCACCTTGGTGAGACTGGCATGCCCTGCAGTGTCTCCCTCAGTGCCTTATTTCCAGCCAGGAGGGTTTCTCCGGGGAGTTCCTGTCCCCAGTTAATTCATTACAGGGATTGAGTTGTTGCTTCACCTGTTTCACCCTGCGAACAGCACAGGTTTGCTCATGTTTCAGGATCCTGTTGCTGCTGAAAAGCAACTAGAAACACTGAGGGACAGCTCTTTATTACTGAAATACTGACAGCCTTTACCCCTGTCTTTGCACTTGGTTCCTGTGCACTTTGCATGGCTCAGAGCATCTCTGTGCCACTGTCTCTCCACAGATGTGGTACTTGCTGCTGCTCCTTCCCTTTGCTCTAATGGAAAACTGCACTATCAGTCTTGGGCCTTCCTAGTAATAAAACCTCATCACAAAATGTCAGATTTAATACTCCCCTCTGTCCCAGTCCTTTCCTCAACTCCAAGAAAATGTTGGTTGACAGGACAAAGTGGGATTTGGCAAATTGTTCCATTTGAAAAGATGGGGAGAAAAATATTTCTGATTTCTCAGTGCAGCCTGGTTTGCTGCTTTTTTTTTTTCCCCTGCCTTTTTGGAAGGCAAGGAGACTGATGAAGGGGGTAGAGCAGATAAACTGAAAATCATTAGCTGTTTTCAAACTAAAATGTAATTGTGCTCTAAAAGGACACAAACTGGAAGGAAGTATTTGAGGTTACCAAACAAAACATTTGAATTGTCCCAAGGCAGAGTTGATTTGTTTTTTAATTCGCTTCTCTGGAGTATTTCTAAGAATGGCCATAATTTAGTAAGAATTAAAAAAATAACTGAGATGAAAAATAAAAATATCATCAAATTTCAGTACCTATACTGATCACTGGTTTTATTGACATCAGTGGGAGTTTCCCAAGAGCTTGGTGGAGCCAGGATAGGACCTGTTGGCTCCTGGTATCGGTGTCCTCTGGCTCCATCAGATCAGACTGATCTAAAAGCTAGAGGGAGACATGGGAAAAGACCAAGCAAGTGGTATTAAAGCTAGCCACAAATTTAGCACATCTTAATCCTTATCAGCAGCCCCAGCACTGGGAAAAGGGCTTTTTTTTCAAGACCTCCTTCTCTACTAAGGAGCAGCTTTGTGGTCGCATGACAAGGTGGGTGATGCAGAAAGTGTTCTCCTAATAACGGGGGTGGTAGCAGTTGTGCAGGATTTCTCAAAAGAGGAAGGATGTCTTAAGCTAATTCAAACTTGCCTAATGTCCCATTATGTCCTCAATTCTGCATAAATGTGCAACCACAGACTCCATCCCAATTGCTTAATAGCCTACTTTTTGTGCCCAGCAGCATGCTCCATTGATCCTTGAGCATGGTCCTGCTCTGTGCAGACCCTGGACTATCCATTGTGACAGTCCTTGCCTTGGGTTTTTCCACAATCTGCTTGATTTGTGAATTAAAGTGTAAAATACTATTATTGCTACTCTAGGATTTTGCTGGAGTCTCAAAGATAAAAAAGGGCATAGGGTGAACCAGTTGTTTTCTTGATTTTAGGACAAACTATAGAAAAAGAAAAAATAAAATTAACATGAGTTGTTTTTTTTTAAGCTAGCCTAGAGGTGAATAATAATTTAATAGCTTTTGTAAGATGTTAGATAGGGTGTTTCAGTGGATGCTCTATCCCACATTGCCCTCTAGTGAGGACACTGCAGAGCAAATCGTGCCTTCCAGCAGCAGCCAGCAGGATATGAAATGTGATGTTTTAATAACTGAGGACAGGGCTTGTTTCTGACATAGTGGTTTTAAAATGCAGTTGTGTGAGGAGGGGCAGCATTTGTCTCTCACCTGTGCCTGCACCTGCAATGGCCATGGCTTTCTCAATGTTTGCCTTTTTCTGAGATAATTCTCTTTGCAAGCATCTTCCTGCTGCTGCTGGATCACCAGCCACAGGTCCCTGCTCTCTTCTGCTTTTGGAAAAGGGAAAAACATTTCCTGTTTGGTTTTGGTGAAGGATTATCTTTTTCCAGGTCCTTTGTCTTGCACTTTGCTCCATGAAACAAGTACCAGTTCTGTGGTTTTCCCTGTACGCACGTGGTCAGAGAACTCTGTGGTTTGTGGATCATCAAGAACAAGTTTCAGTCCCTCCTCAATCCAGCAGCGGTGCACCCAAAGGTGTTGCCTAGAGGGTAGAACTGGCCCTTGTCCTTCTGCCTGAGTAGCTCCATTTGTCATTGCCCCAGCTGGTATGGGGCCCAGCATGTCCTCATGTGCTTGACCATAATTACGTAGAAATTCATAATTAATGTTCAATTTTCAAAGCTATTTGAATGCTATCTTGTTCGTCTCAGCAGTAGCCATGGCAGTCTCTGCTACACGCTGTCTCATTAAACTCTGTGACTGAAAACTTAACAGTTGCAGAACAGTTTGTCCTAGAACCTGGGATTTTCTGCACGGGGAGGGACACAAACTGAGTGTGTACATGGCAGATACGTGGTGACAGTGCCCTGCGTCAGTGCCACCCTCCGTGGGACTCCAGGAACACCGTGTTTTGGGAGCAAGGATGAGCAGCACTGTCACCCAGCCTGCTCCACATGGCACTTAGGGGCTGAATGACAAACACTATTGCCACCTAGTGACCGGAAAAAAAAAAAAAGTGACATGGATATTTTATAAAAGCCTGCTGCAAATTGTATAGCCCCAAGTGGGGCTGGCCTCGGGGCTGGGAAGGAGGGGAGATGGGTCTGAGGTGTGCTGGAAAAAGAAATCCCTTTTTTCTCTGATCTCCCAGCCTGTCTCTTCCCTCATTTCACATCCCATGAAGTGCTTCTGCAGGTACCCAGGGATCTCCCACGTGAGGCTTTATAAATCCCCAAAGGAGCAAGGCACAGGCTTCCTAAGCAGCTCTGTTGCTCGAGGAGCACAAATTTACTGCTTGATCATGGAGCACAAGCCCAACACCCCAGGACAAGGTGACAGCAGGAGGGGACATGGCTGGTTCACTTGTGACATGGACATCACAGGCAGAGACCCTGGGGACTAATTTAAGCTGGCAGCACAGGCTGTGCCATTGCTGCAGCTTTGAGCTTGGCAGGGACTGGGCAGGGGCTGGCAGCTCCTGCTGCTGCCCTGACAGCAGTGACTCCTCACTGCAGCTCACACAGCCTGGCACTTATTTTCCTCCCACCACCTTTGTTTGTCCCTTGTGCTGCTGTAGGTGAGAGCTTTTTAGGCATCACCGGGACGAGTTTCTGTGTGAGCAGCTGGCTGGAGGCACCTCTGCCTTGTCCCTGGTTATTTAACCAGCCAAATCCCAGTGCCATCAGTCTGGAGGAATTAGTTTGCACCCTGCATTTTAAAAATGAAGGTGAAGTTGCTTCTGACCGTACCAGTTTATTCTGCTTGCCCAAGCTGTGGTCAGCAGGTGTGGTTTGCCTTGCCTGGGGATGGCAATCTGGGAATTTTTTTGCAGCTCCAGTAATTTCTCCAACTCCTGAGAAATGCACAGAGAGGGAATTTGGGAATTCAGAGTTTCCAGATAAGGGACTTGAGGGCTGAGATAGCTGTGATGAAGTGCATTATAAATGCACTGAGATGCCAGGCAGCACCCCCAGAGAGATTAGGAGGGCTAGCAAAGCACCCAGATACAAATAAGCTCCTTGGTGGGCCATTTCTGAAGTGCAGTGGCACCAAGATTGGTGCTGGCACAGGCTGGCACATCTCTGCTGAGGTGCCCCCCTCACCAGGCGTGTGGGTCCATCAGAAATGCCTTGCACCAGAGAGAAAAAGCAGGCTGTTGCTCTGCTCCACACTGCTCAGACTGTCCCTGCTCCCTTCAAAAAGCCCTTTACAAGGGTCCTTGGGGGACTTCTTGTTTTTCCCAAATGTTGTTGTTTTCCCAAATGGGAAGGTACCAAATATGTTCTTTTTGTCTAATTTACAAATGTTTTGTGCTATCTTTGCTGCTTCTTTTTCTGGATTATCCTTGTGTCCCCCTGCCTTTCTGCCCTGGATAATTGAGAGCTGGCGCTGTGCCTGTAGCATTCCTGTTTCAGGGCCAAAATGGGAGTGAAAATAAATGCTTCTAAATACTGTATTGAAACAAATAAGTAATTTACTCATAATAGCTCTTCTCCTGGCATTACACTGGCAATTTCATGCAGGTTTTGCAGAAAAGAACAAGCAGTTGTGAGAGGCTGGGAGATCCACACTGTGAATATCTGCTGTGTGTGTCTGATGGGGAGAAGGGCTTCACAGATTTGGGAAAGTGCTCCTACTTCTGTAAAGGGACCTCATCCAGCAATCTGTGACAATGTTGATTTCACAGATTTGCTGTCCCTAATGTCTGAAAATTTTGTCTACCAGGATTTTTGGAGGTAGCAAAGAGAGAGTTGCCCGTGGGGATGAAGGCAGGTCTGCTTTACCTTGTGCTGTTGAGTAAGACATCTTTCAGAGCAGCCAGCAGACCAAAACAGAGCATATGTCCACACTGTCTTCTCAGCTCAATAGAAATCCTTCAGCATTATCACACCTCCATCTGTTCATTTTCCTGAAGAGATATGGAAAAGCAAAACACATTTAGGGTGCTCTTTTGCCTGGAGCATTCAACACAGAGACTGTCCCTATCTATTTGGCATCAGTAAGGCAATAACCATCTTACAGCAGACAAGCAGAACAACTTGCAGTGAATAACCAGAGCCTGGTACTAATCTTCTCTTTTCTCTCTCTTTGTAGGAATCCTGTTTACGATGCTGGTATTTGGACCAGCCTGTGGATTTATCTTGGGCTCCTTCTGTACCAAAATCTATGTGGATGCTGTCTTCATTGACACAAGTAAGGGGAAATGGGTTTGGTTTCAAATCACTGAATTTTTATCAGTAGAATAAAAATGTTGATGCTCACGGTCAGGAATCTGTCTATCATTCCATCTTCAGTACCTCTTCTATGTATGAGTGTCACTTTTAGAAGGGTTTTAAGACTGGGATTCAAAAGGTTTCGGCTCTGTTCTAATGAATAACAGATTCGTAGTGGTTAAAATTTGTTCCCTTCTGTGTTTTCTACTCTGAGATGAGTTTCAGCCCAACTCTTAGAGGACACCTTGAAATAGCACTGTAGCATTGTCATATCAGGGGAGCTGTGCCCAGAGCACGGGGTGAAATCTGGAGAGCTGCTAGCCCAGGATGTGGGGGAACCATCCAGGCTCTGATGGAGGCACACCAGTAAGAGCCATGCCCACCTTGTGCCCATGACCCTGCTTGGATGGGCAGTTTCAGTCCCACAGCGTTATTACTTTTCACCAAAGCATTAATTAATTAATTACTGCTCACCTCGACTTCACTCGGCTTAAAGCAGATTGTTTGCAAATTGTCCTTTTGTTCATTTTGACCAAATTGTGCTTTTATTGGTGCCTGCACTGTGTGTTGTTCGCCATGAGAGGGCAACATGTAACAGGCTGTTCTCTGCTGCTCCCCGGCCCTCTGGCTACACACGGCAAACCTGATGCTTCATTCCCTCCTCTCTGTTGTTCAGCTGCTTCTTCCACAGTTCTCAGCTCTGTGGATCCCACAGACCCTTATGCAGGGGTTTTGTCCCTTTGAGGGTGCATTTCATCCCTATGGTGTTGCAAATACGTGATACATTTAGATGAAGTTGAACGTTGCAGGACTCAGAACAGAATTGTGCAAATCTCCAAAGTGTCACTGACTTTTTTTTGGTCTCACATGCACATGGCAGCTGAAGAAATCTAAGCAATATCAAATGAGAAACAAGCATCTTTTTGGGTGGCTGAGACATTTGGCTGCAGTTTGGTCAAACACCACATGGCCCCTTTTCATTCCTTGGCTTTACCAAAGCCTCGTTTGGCAGAGAAGCTGTTCGAAATTTGACCACTTAGTATAATTTACACTAAAATATGAATGTACAGAAGAAAATATTTTATCTCCCAGTAGGTGAAGCTGTGGAACTCCTCACCATAAGGTGCTAAAAATCTCCAAATGGATTTTAAAGCAATTGGACAAGTTTATATGCGAAAAAAATTAACATGACACCAAATTTAGCTTAGAAAGCCCTCGAGCCACAAGAATAATATATGCTGACTTTATTCTTGTAGACTTTCTGGGCAGCTGCAGCTGGTTACCATCAGAGGCAAGACACTGACCTAGCTAAAAAGTTAATTTGATGTCTTCTGGCCATTTTTAACATAAGACATTGCTCAGTATTTACAGCTCAAAAAGCCCCAGACAAATGCAGAGCCACAGAGAAGAGCTGTAGTATGTTGCTGCTGAGAAGGCTGGAAGGGCTGTGGCTCAGCCACCACTCAGGGAGGGTGCAGAGCTCCCCAGCTCCAGGTCCAGCTGCCTTTGGCTGTGGTCAGTCACTATCATGCCAAAGCTGGGACACATGTGGCCTCTGTCTGTTTTTGCATGGAAAAGAGTTTCCACTTTACAGCTGACTCTGCCTTGCAGCTCGAAGCGGCCCAAGGAGAACAAGCTCCAGGGGGTTGGGCATTGTCCTGCTCCCTGTTTTGGGCAGGTGTGGGATGCCAGGGCATGCTGCTGCACTGCCCCCCACCCAGCAGCTATTTTAGGAAGGGAATATGAAGAAGACTCTGAGTTGCCTGACTCTTCACACTTTCAGGTTCCCAAGAACCTGAAAAAAAAATGCGCTTCAGGCAGGAGGAAATAACAGCAGAAGAATCCAGTCCCTCCACAACACTATTTTTCAAAGTTTATCTGTATTTGAGAGCTATGTGTTATTTTCCCTAAGGAGAAAAGAGTTTCCTTCTGTCTCTGCTTGAGAGACAACTTGATTGCCTCACTTGAGACAGATTTTTCAGAGTGGCAGTTACCAGACAGGCACCAGGAACAGAGGAGCTTGTTATTCCAGCCACATGGACCTGGGTCTCCCCCAGGAATCAGCTCCAGCACTGGGCACCCTTGTGGCTGTGGCAGCAAGGCAGCTGTTAGGAAAACAGTTTTTCCTCTCCTACTGGTTATTTTTATTTCCTCACACTGACTCCAGACCCTTCTTTATGCCTTATCTCTGCTGAGTGATGGCCTACAGGATACTCCAGCCTTTTATTTTGCTGTTCTTCATTTTCTGATCATTTCTGTGCTTTCCTGAGCCTATTTCATGCTGTGGGTGGGTTTCTTTTCCAATATTTAGGACTGTTTCACCCTCCACACAATCTCAGGTGCCCCTGAAGCCCAAATGCTAATCTCTCGTTTGCTGAAAAGGGCTGTGAATTCAAAGCAGAGAGAGAATTGAGCTCCTGGGAAAACAGGGTAAGCAGGGGTGGAGGTGCAGAGTCCTTCTCTGTGCAGGTCTGTGCCAGTAGGTGTGACAGGTGAGTGTGACATGCTGAGACAGGGATGCCCAAAACCTCAGTGCCAGCACAGGGGACACTGACAGGTACACAGCAGCTTCCTAGAGCTGGCAGAGCCAAAAAACTCTGGAGAGGAGCTCTGATGACAGGGTGCTGCAGAAGCTGCATGTACCATTCAGATAGAAGAGGTGATGGGAGCTGGCCCTAAGGATCTCTTGGATCTGGAGGTCACTGAGCACTGGTGGCTCACCCTGTACAGCCGTGGGGTGCACCGTGGGCTCCCACCTTGTGTCGTGTGCCCCTCCTCAGCCCCAGCCACCCCCTCACGCCCCACAGAGCCACTCCCACCGTTGTCCTCCCCTCCCCGAGGCCAAACCCCTGACCGGCGTGTGCTCCCCCCGCAGGCAAGCTGGACATTACCCCGGACGACCCTCGGTGGATCGGAGCATGGTGGGGAGGCTTCCTGCTCTGCGGTGCCTTACTGTTCTTCTCGTCGCTGCCCATGTTCGGGTTCCCGCAGTCGCTGCCGCCGCGGGCGGAGCGGGCCGGGGAGAGCGAGCAGGCCATGCTGCCCGACAGGGACTACGAGAGGCCCAAGCCCAGCAACGGCGTCCTGCGGCACCCGCTGGATGGGGACAGCAGCACCACCTGCTTCCAGCAGCTGCGAGGTGAGACACTCGGCCCTCTGTGCCCCCGCAAAAGTCCTCCAAAAAATCAGTATCCTGAAGTTTTCCATCCCTAGCTTCTAATTAATCATCGCTGGCACTGTCCACGTCTCTGCTCCACTGAAAAGCTTTGGGGTTTCTTTTTTTTTTTAAGCTGCAAATCTTCATGCTTGTCCTATAGAGTTGGGGGAAAAAAAAAACAACCAAAGAGGAGCACAGTGGCCAGAATAATTTTTGAACTTCTCTCCTGTACGCTGTCCTACTCCTCTCTGCCTCCTGAAATGGAGAATGAGCCAGCAAGGGCACTTGCTGAAAAGAAATTGGGAGCTCCCAGCATCTGAGCTTCAGCTTAGTGCAGTCCCAGGTACAAAGCAATGAGTGCTGGGCATCACCACTGCTCTTAAATGGAAATGGGAAGAGGGAGATACCAGCCCAGAATAGCAGCAAAATGGCAAGGCAGAGCATGATTTGTAGCAAATTAGAAAGAAAGCCTCACATCATGTCCTGCAGTGATGGAAATGGAGGTGACTCTAATTAAAGTCAGCTGAGGATCCAGCATTTTGTGGGAGAGTGTGGGCAAATATCCTTTCTGTACACTGCACTGGAAAATCCTTCATCTGAGAGAGTGTTTCTGTAGCACTGGTGGCTGCTTCCCACTCCCTGTTGCTGTGGCAGGCTGGGTTTCATTACTGCCTGATGCATTTAGATAAATGAGGACAAAATCACTTACTCCCTGTGCAGTCACCTTAATTGGGAGTTGAATGAAGTGCGGGTGGGAAGGAAAAAGAGGCTTTGGGGAAAAAAGTGTTGTCTAAATATAAAAATGCCTTGAATAGTTGATGTGGTTGTTCATTAAGGGAAGGTCAAAGATGTGAAATTTTGACTTGATGAGGAAATTCAGAACAAAGGTAAAGGGATAAATTGTTTGAAACTCTGTCAGTAAAATTTCTTCATCCTTTCCTCCTTGTTGCACGGATTTTCTCTTGAATGGGCTTTTCACATCTTACAGCCATATGGGTAGTTCTGTGACTTTTGTTGTGTACACATCAGAGTATCTGCTTCTGGACACTGAGCTTTTGGAGTGGACAGTGGGAATGTTTGCAGGCTTTCATGTACAAAAATGAAAGAACATGACATATCCCTGCTGCATGGAGGGGCAGCAGTTCAGCCTGAGGATGGTGCTGAGCATCTTGCACACAGGGAGGCCATGGGGGGTGCACTGAGCATCTGTTGCTCATTGAAGTAGAGAAATTAAACTGCCACATCCATATGCTTCAAGTATTGATTACATCAGGAGGCACCACAGGCCTCCATGTTAGCCCTCTCACTGCAGGTAACCCCATTTCAGATCAGTCAGTATTCTAGGAGCCTCTTTGGAGATGGACTTTGAAATAAAATTTACATCACGTCAAATAAGACAAGGAATGACCTTTTTAGATATTCCTTTGAGGCTGTCACAGATAACATGGTGTTGGTAGCTGATACCTCCTTTCAAGTCTCTTGCCACTGTTGTCACAGCCAGAATGTGGTCAAGAGTTGTGTGGCTGAAGTGAGGCAAACACACCTCGTCATTCCTGATGAGCAGTGTTTCAGGTGATGGTTAAATCTTTCTGAGAGTATACATTACTTTGGTAACAGCTGAAATATCTATATGCATTCCTGTGTGTCATGTTCTAGTCTCCTTAGTCTATTTGTTGATTCTCCTTTGGAGAAAGTTAAGACTGTTAAGGCTTTTTCCTAGGGTAAAAAAGGCTCTTAATTATATACAGAGGTTAAAAATATGTATGTGCATGCATAGTCATGTCTTCTGTCCGTGGATACGACCTTGGATTTTGCATGAATTTGTGATGCTGAACAGAATACATGGAATCATAAAATGGCATGAGTTGGAAGGGACCTTAAAGATCATCTATTTCCAAACTCCCTGCCATGGGCAAAGACACCTTTCACTAGACAAGGTTGCTCAGAGCTCCATCCATTCTGGCCCTGAACACTTCCAGGGGTGGGACAACCACAGTTTTTCTGGGCAACAGTAGAGGATTTACCTGTACCAGGGGTTAGGAGTGGAGATGCTCCTTGGGGTTTGTGTGGCCATAACTCTGACTCATTTTTAGCAAGCATTGTCTCTGCAGCTTGTCCTGGGCAGGGCTGTTCCTGCTGTAAGTCTATGTCTGCATCTTCCATCTCTTGTGCAAGTGTGGGGAGGAAGAGCTGTTTCTCTGGATTGATTATGCAAACACCCTCTGTATCAGCAGCACATCTTTAGAGGATAAACTGCATCTTCTTTTTGGCTACTGAAGGAGCTTTATTTTTTTTATTACAGTTTTTTCCAAGCCTTGCAGTGACTGCCACAACAGAAAGGACATGGTAGGAGAGGGAGCAGGGCAGTGTCAGCTGGGGACATGCTCTGAGCCGGGTCATGGCTGTCAGCTAGAGACATGGCACGGCTGGCACGTGGGAGGATGCTCCAGACACCACAAGATCTGCTGGAAGTCAGTGAAATGGAGGGCTGGCTGAGATTCTTTGGCTTTCTCTAGCCTTAGCATGCAAAAAAAGCCAGGACTAATATAAAAGGAACATGCTCAAAGTACCAATCTTTTACATCTCTGTCAAGGTCTAAGCAGGAGGGAGGGCCCAGCTTTGGGAAGCCCTGGCATCTCTTCCTGTGGGGTATTTTCATGCCAGGAAAAGAAGCATTCTTAAGAGGAGCTGCAAGCTTGAAATGGAAGTGGTGCCTTTGAACGGCACGAGGTGAAGAGGGAATCAAAGGCAGGGGAGGCAGCGGGGGGCTCTGCACAGGGGCACAGGAACTCAGTCAGGAAAGCTCTGGGACAGTCCTGGGAGCTGCTTCCCATGGCTAAACTGGCATGTGAATGCTGCACTGCTTTGCCTGGTTAATATTTCAGTTCAGCAAAGCAAATCCATTTGGGAGCACAGAGAAGTGAAGGATTAACATCAGTGGAAGTCTGGATAAATGCTGCCATTGCTCTTTGCTCCCTCCTGGCAGGGTTGTTCCAGCTCTCTGTGGGGTCTGTGAGAGCACTTCAGGCATGGGCTGGGCAGTCCCTGCTCTCCTGGTGGGCACAGCTTTGCTTTCCTGCCTCTGCTCTGCCTTGGGGACCTCTCTGCTCCTCAGGGCCAGGGAAGATCCTTGGCTGTGTCAGGGCACCTGTGCCCTCTGCTCATGTGTGCCCAGCATCTGCCCTCTCACTCTCTGCCTCTGACACACCTCCTGCTCTGGGACGTGCTTGGAAATAGTTCATTAAAACCCTTCTCTTTTCTTTCATACAGAAATGTCACATCTATTGAATTGAGTGGCCAGTTCTGATAAAACTTGACTCCAGAATGCTTCCTCAGCGTGATCTTTAGCACCTCTGAAACATTCTGTCCTAAATGCATTCTGTTTTGCAATGATTTAAACAAGAAATTCATTGCATTCTGCCGCTCTGTCTAGCAAGAGAGATTAAAACCCTAAAAGGATTGAAATTGATACGGAATCCTCCAGGTTTGGAAAGAGAAGCTCATTCACAAGGAATTAAAAGAAAGCTCACTGTGGAATTAAATGAATTTCAGAACTGCAAATTCCCTAGATTTGGAAACATTTTGGTTTCTTTCCAGCTTCATTTTCAAGAGCGTGTAGGAGAGCTGGGATGTACAGCTGACAGCTGCCTTGTCTTCTGTTCGGTTCCGTCCTGCTCTGGGTACCAATCTGCTGAATACCTAGGGAAGGAGCTGCTCTGAATCTGGGATTTCTCTCCCAAAAAGTGGTCTCTGGGAGCAGACACACGTTGGGCTAGGCCAAAAGCTCCCAGCTGTGGAGGGAGGGCCTGAGCCATGGGGAGCCTGTAATCCTCAGTGGGAGTTCATGGGATTGGGCAGGATTAAAGACTAACAGGAGTGCATTTTAACTCCTGACTTCTCATGAGTGATAGTGACAACGTTTTGGAGAGGGCTCCATCTATGCCTTCATTCACAGCCACAGTGGTGAGACTTTGGCCCAGGTTTAGACTTCAGTACCCTTTTGGATTTGGGTCTTGTCCGCCTGTGAACATCTAAAAGGCTTGCTGAGAAATCCAGGTCTTTGGTGAGAAGGTGGCAGGTGATCATAATAGGCCTGAGTTGCATCTTTTATCAGTCTTTGAGTTCCCTTTGGCTTGTGTTTCACGAGGGTGCAGGTATTGTCAGGTTCTTCTGGGCTGTTTCCAAGCCAGCATCTTGTTGTCAGCACCATTAAAAAATTCAGAAAGGCATTCAGCCTGCACACCTCAGGGCCAAAGCTGAGCAGCAGCTGAAGGCAGGCAAAGCCTGTCTCCAAAAAATGCTTTTCCATGACTTCTGTGTCACAGGTGAGGGAGGTTTATGTCCCCTCTGAAGTCAAGTAAAGGTGGTTCCTGCAGGGAAGATGGTGGACTAGAAGGACCTGCTTTCCATGCTTGAGGATGTTACTGCTGCTTCAAGCTTGCATCTTGTCAAGAATGCTTTTTTGATTTATGTTTCATCCTTTTCCCTCATTTCCTTTATGATAATTTTGCCAAGGCCACAGGGAACTTCAGCATACTAAACTCACCTGAGATATCTTCAGCACCTCTTGCCTTACTCCATATTCTCTTTTACAGGAGCTGCCTCTTTCCAGAATGTGTTTTCTTCTTGCTGCCTGTACTGTTTTCTTCATCCCTTTTTCCTCAAGCCAGATGAAGATTTTGCCTTTTGTTTTCTCTTCAGACCTGAGGCTTGCTGCTGACATGTGTAGTAGAAAGTTGTATTTTAGCTCAATACTACATTTTGCCTTTCCCTCACCACACTGTCCTAGGTGGACTGGGCTGTAAACCTCCCTCTAATTTATTACTTTGCTTTCTGTGTTCTTCATCTTTACTGCAAATTGAAAACATGTCTCTGTAGGGTGCTCCAACCAGAAACAGGGGCCTTGGTGATTGTAATGTTCCAAACAATTCATTTCAAGCACCAACGTGATGATTATAGTTTGTCGTTTCTGGAGAGTAGTTAAACCTCGTGTAATGAGGTTGCCAATTATCCCCGGTACTCCCCGATGTGCAGTGACAAATCAAAGCTACTTGGTGTACATAAGCGTGTGCATTTGTCAAGCCCCTGGCCTGTCACCCACAGAGGCCCCATGGAGGGAGAAAGGGAGGATGTTTGATGCCTTGGCACAGTTGTTGCTTGAGTGGGAAAAAGTGGGAAGTCAGGGGGTTGGTGGGGGGTGTTGGACAGTTTCAGGACATCCACCCAGGTCCCTCCCAGCCTGTGGGTGATCCTGTGACCAACACTGCACATGGATGGTCTGAAGAGCTGGGATTGAAGCACTTGAGCAGTGAAAAGAGGTGAGGTGTTCTCCTCAGTGCATCCTGCCAGGGCAGTGGGAGTTGCTTTTCCACCGCCGTTTCTGGAGCGTATCGGATGCATCAGGATGGGGATGTTAAATGAGCTCGCCCTTCTGGGAGTAGGAGGCTGAGTCTGTCTGTGCTGTGTCTGGTACAGCTCGTGGGTTCTCCAACTAGATTTTTGAGAGTCTTTGGACTCTAAAAGACTTTTCCCACTCGGCAAATGGACTTGTTGAGATTTATAGCTGCAAAGGACTACTCCAAAGTGTTCAGGTAACCTTTGGGCCTGTAAGGTGCAGGGTAACGTTTATCATGACCCCTGCTGGGTTGGATCCAGTGAAGAAGCACCATCCTTAGCTGTTGTGTTCCCCAGGGCTTCACTGTCCCCCAGCAGGCATTTCCATTCCTGCTCCATGCCCAGCACCATATGCCAGGCAGCTGAAAGCGTGTCACTTTAGTCTGTTGAGAGATTTTTAAACTTCACTGCTGACTTTTTACCTTTTTCCCTGAGGTATTTCACCCCAAGAACTGAGATGGATAAGGCAGCAGCAGGTGTCAAATGATTGATCTTAACGAATGGCAGTAGCAAGATGAAAGGATATTCAATTCTATAGGGAACCTCCTGTCATCTCCCTTAGAAGATGAAAGAGAACGAGCTGGCCCTGGCTGAGGAGATGGCAGAGGCTGCCAGACACTGCTTGAGTTATCTGTGCACTCTTTGCACTGGATTTTGTGTCACACCTGCCTGCTGATGCACAGTCCTGTTGCAGTAGACAGTGGTCAGACATGCAGCAGAGGACACGATCTGTCCAGAAAACTCACAGGGAGGAGAAGCAATGATGATGGAATCACCGAAAGATTGGGGTCGGAAGGGACCTTAAAGATCTTCTTGTTCCAGACACTTCACTGTGGACAGGGCCACCTTCCACTAGACCAGATTGCTCAAAGCCCCATCCAGTCTGGCCTTGAACACTTCCAGGGGCATCCACAGCTTCTCTGGGCAACCTGTTCCAGTGCCTCAGCACCCTCACAGTAAAGAATTTCTTCCTTACATCTAATCTAATCCCTCCATCTTTCAGTTTAAAGCCATTACTCATTGTCCTGTCACTATACCCCGGTCAAAAGTCCCTCTCCAGCTCTCCTGGAGCCCCTTTAGGTGATGAAGTGCTGTGACTTGGAGCCCTGCACTTCCAGGCAAGGCACTTATGAGGGGCTCTTCTCCTGTGTGAGATGCTGCAATAACTCTGCAAATTTATTGTTGTCCACCCCAAGCACAGAAGATGGATTTTGACCTTGTTAGTGCGTGATGGTTGGGTGCCAACTTCAGAAATAAATGTCTGTGATCTTTAGCTCCCTCCTGCAAAAGGCAGGCTGTCATCACTATTGTTTGGTGGATAAAGTTAGAGCTGGACCTTAGTGTCTTTGGATTTAAATTGGCACAACACTACATCTCAAGGAATCCATTAATCCTGAACAAAGTGAACTCCCAAGGCACAACAGTCATTAATACCTTAAATATGGCTTTTCAAGCTCATTACTGCCAAGTCCACCTTTGCATTTTCTGTATTTTTTCTGGCAAGAAGGGGGAAGTTCTGTAGGTGCCACCAAAGAACTGAAGGAAGCAGCAGGTGGCTTCTGAAATTTATCCATGTCTGAATCCCTATTCCTCCCACACAATATTTTTTTCCTCTTTTTTCTTTTCTTTTTTCCCCTGTTCTGCTAAAAATTGCTGTGCCTCTTGCACCTTAATTATGTTCAGTAAATCTTCAGGAAGCAGGAATTTTGTACAGCTTGGAAAAACATTTCTGATACAAAGAGACCAGAAACTGTGGAGTGACCTCTTCCAAAAAGGTTAGATCAAACCTAATTATAACCCTTTTTTCCACTGTCCCCAAGAAAGAACCAAGGGCACCCAAGCAGAGCCTTGACAAAGAGCTGTGCATTCTCTGCTGAGGCCAGTGCAAAAAAATCCCTGAGGGAAAACAAAAGCCAGCACCAGAGAAACATCATCTGCCAGTCCCTGGTACACTGTAGGGAATGTGGGGGATGGATTTTCAAAATGCAAATAGGGGTCCATTGAGGCTTCACGACACTACATCAAGGTAATTTTCAAACTTAATGATTTTCACATTTAATTCAGGGAGAAATTAGTCATCAGGTATTGAGACAAAGCAAGGCTCTCTTCTGTACTGGGATGCTCTGCTCTTCAAGCTGTGTTATCTCGACAATAATTAAAATGTTCGCTGGAGTAGAAAGCGTGCGATCTGATTCATTAGCCAGATTTCCCTTTGTAGGGTAACTCCTGTTTGCTTATGGGAAATTGAAATGGGCTTGGAGGAGAGAGGACTCTGGACACTGATAATTTTGAAGGGGAGAGCCAAGGGATCATGAAACCAGAGCCATGTGTGTTTGTCCTACACAGTGAACAGCTCAGCACAACCTCTCCCACCCTCTCAAGGGTGGGAGGGTCTACATGGGAGATGTGGGTTGGCTGGAGGAGCTTTAGGTTATGGCAACACACAGACTGACATGCCTGTCCCAGGCCAGGAGGACCCTTGTGCCATGGCTATCCATGGGCCAGTTAAGGCAGAGAATTTGAACTTGTTGAAAACACCCACATGTGCTGCAGGAAGGTGACCAACAGTGTGAGAGCCAGTTTGGAATAGGAAAATAAAGCAAATCTAGATGGCAGGAGAAAGAGAAGCCAGACATGGGCTGGGTTAGTTTGTGTCTGAAAGTTTGCAAGAATTTATGCTGAATACACCACTGATGGCACCCATTGGCTGGCTCAGTGTTGTTTGTGGGGATCAGGTAGGGAAAGGAGATGGAGAAGAAAGAGCACAGCAGATTTTGATTGACTTCGCTATGGGGGAAACAAAGAGCAATATTGGAAATTTTGCTCATTCCTCCGATTTTCAAAACCATCTGTAAGGGTAAATAATCACAGATTATTTCTTTTTGCACCCTCTTGGTTCTTGAATGTTTAGATGGCACTGTTTTGGTGTTTCACTTTGTTCTAGTGTTCCCACATTTCAAGCAGCTTGTCTGTAAAGAACAGGAAATTACTCCTGATGTGAAGAGGAGAAAGGCACCTTCGGCACCTCAAGTAAAGCCTACACAAAAACACCTCTCCCTTTTTCCTCTCTTGTAGTGATCCCCAAAGTGACTAAGCACCTGCTCTCCAACCCTGTGTTCACCTGCATCATCCTGGCAGCCTGCATGGAGATTGCGGTGGTGGCCGGCTTCGCTGCCTTCCTGGGCAAGTACCTGGAGCAGCAGTTCAACCTCACCACCTCATCTGCCAACCAGCTCCTGGGTGAGTAACCACAGGGGCTCCAAACCTCCACCAACCAAAGGTGTTTAAAGTGTTCAGCATGGTTGGTAACTGCTTCCAGTCTCACTGGTTAGGCTGCCCATAAGGTGACTGGTCTGACATGTGGAAATGTGTCTGGGTTGGGCTTCAGCTGTGCCATGACTGCAGAGCCCAGAGCAGACCCCCAGCATCCTTCCTCCTTGACTGTGCTGTCCACTGCATCCTGCTGCCATCACTTCCCCTGTGGCCAAGCCCATTGTGTGGGTACTGGTATGGACAGCCAGGATAGGGGTCTGTGAGAGCCTTGGATGCAGCAGGAATGGGCCATCTGATTGCCCGAGACTGAGGTTGCTCTCCAGGTGATGGTGTGGCCCATTGAACTGCCTATCTCATGGTTCTGATGCCCCATAGTTCTGCAGCCCATCTCCATCTGGGTTAGGAAGCCCAGTTTCTCCTGTTAGCCACTCCTTTATCCTTGGCCTGGAAATGACAAGATTGCAATGAGCACTTCAGGTACCTGAGTTAGTGCAGCTTGGTTGTCTTTCAAATGTCCCTTCTCTCTGACCATTCCATGCTGCTGTGATTTCACGTTCTACATTTCTCAGTGTTCATTTGTTCCCTGTCAGGACACTGATGGCAGGATCTTCATTTATTTGCTGCTGCTGCTCATCCCAGGCAGGCCCAGCCATTTGTTTATGACAGCCCTTCTCTCAGCAGCACCCAATTAAGATATCTGCAAGTTGATCTTGGATGATCTGCGACCACAGCTCGCCAGATGGGCAGCTGGCAGTGATCTGTCAAAAATTGGGACATCAGGAAATGGGTAGATCTTCGTATCATAACAAGGAGTTTGCAAGCTGCTCTCCTGATAGTTGTTTATTTTTCTTTTAAACTCATTGATATCTTCTGGTTTTGGCCTGGTTTTCCAAAAGAAACAGTCCCCTGCAGTCTGCCGTGCCTCCCCCAGCGACACAGGAATTTGGTAGTGAATTTTAATATGATTTGACAGAAGGCCAGAGGTCTCAAAGTTATTAGCCTATTCCATCTTTCCTGAAAATTAAAGGCTTGGCAGAGGAAAGTAACTTCACTGATGACCCAGTGGGAGAAGGGAAAAAGCTGTTTGGTGGGAGCTGGCTGGGCAATCAGCATGTGAGTACAGCTGGGGGGCCAGCAAAGAGGGGATCACCCATGAGCCAGAGCACATCCTGCTTCTGACCTGACAGAGGGGAAGGAGACTTGGATACCTCCCTGTTTCTCACAGCAACATGTTTAAACAAAGTTGTAATCAGATTTCTCACATGGCATTTAACGGAGTCTAGAAATGCCAGGATTGGGATTCTCTTCTAAGCACAGTTCAGGTAGGTGAGATCTGGAGTCTAACTGGCAGTAAAGGGATAAAAGTGATCCCAGACAAGTGTAGCATGATAATTCCTGTCTGTGCCTGAAAGGGAGTCACTTCTGGCAGTGATTTTGGATTTCACAGTTTAAGAAAATTCTTTTAGGGAGATTTTGAATTTTCAAATGCTGCTCCTGCCTAGTCTCTAAGATAAGACTTCTGTGAGTCACACCAGCAGGGCTCATCCAAAGCCTCCAGACACCTTGGAAAATTCTTTGTGTGCTGGCTGTTGCAGGAAGAAACAGTGGAGATGCTGCTGCTTAGGTCAGGCTGGGCCAATTTCAGCAAGTCTAGCATTCCCTCCAGCATGGATGAGAACTGGCAGAGGATCCTGGTTCCTCCATGCAAGGCAGCATGCCTATTTGCATCTGTTCCTTTTTGGGCAACCCCAGCTTGGTGCTGCTCCAGCAGTTGGTTGTTACACGGTTTCCTCATGCCAGTGCACAGATCTGGCTACTGGAGTGTTCAGCTCTGTCACAGTGGAGCTCACTGGGCCTTGCTCATGCCTCTTGCTAACTGATTTTTCCTCTTGCAGGGATGACAGCAATCCCGTGTGCATGTCTGGGCATATTCCTGGGTGGCCTCTTGGTGAAGAAGCTCAGCCTGTCTGCTCTGGGAGCCATCAGGATGGCCATGCTGGTGAACCTGGTGTCCACAGCTTGCTATGTGTCCTTCCTCTTCCTGGGGTGTGACACAGGACCTGTGGCAGGGGTTACTGTTCCCTATGGAAACAAGTGAGTCCACAGAGAGTTTTAGGGGGTTTCACCAACATAAATCCGTGTTATTGTCCTCAACAGGCAGTGCTGGCCTTCAGACAGCCATAGCATAGAGAAGGCAGTGTTATATGGGCTCCTAGTCTGGGATGTTTCCATGCCACTCACCGCTGTGAGAGTACCTGCAGGTGACAGCAAAGTTTCACTAAAATCGATCAAACTGAGTCAAAAGGTGCCAGACCTGATCCTGTACCCAGCTCTGTACCATCACACTGTCTGGTGTCTCCTGGCAGCAGGGAACATGCACCGCTTTGTACATTGATTTAAGTGCCTGAGGGGAATCTGTAGAACCAGGTCTTAGATGCCTGGAAATACAAATATGGTGAAGAGAGAGTGTTTGTGGCTGCAGGCCCATTTTAATGTGAGGAATGCCCACAGTACCCTCTAGCCCTCATAGGGTAGGATTTGGAGAGCATTATTGTGTATTTTCTTTTTGGATGCTCCTCAGTATGCAATGACAACTCTTTAGAAGATGACAACTTCAGCATGTCAGCTCCTTACAATGTTCCAGAAAATTACAGAGCAATCTCCACAGCATCTCTTCATGTTTCCTTGGGGTTTCTTGTTGAGGTAACAGGGCAGCCCAAGCCTTGCATTAGATTCTCTTTTGCAGAGAGATAGTGGCCACAGCATTTCAGTCTCCAAGGAGAGGCCATAACCTGGATTTCTTAGAGCTGGAGCCCAGCTAGCCTGCCCACTGCTTTTTTGTAATGTGTTTGCCTTAACTATCCCCCTCAAAGGCATCTTTGTGAGACAACAATTGGAAAAGCTGGCTGATATCACACTGTCCGTTAACTTCTTTCTCTCTTTCTCTTACAGCTCAACTCCAACCTCATCTCTGGACCCATATTCCCCCTGCAATAACAACTGTGAATGCCAAACTGATTCCTTCACTCCAGTGTGTGGGGCAGATGGGGTCACATACTTATCTGCCTGCTTTGCTGGCTGCAGCAGCACGGTGAGTGGGCTTTCCTGGGGACCTCTCACCTGTAGGAACAGTTCTGTGAGCTCAAGTGAGTGAGGTTCCTGCGTGTCTGGTGGAGTATCTCATGTACAGCCAGCAGTAGCTGCACCCCAAAACCTGACCTCACACCTCAGGTGGGCCTGAGCCCCTGTTGTTTTTCACTCTGTTCCATAAATTCCCACTCTCTCCAGCAGAAGCTGCCAGGGTCACCCAGGGAGCAGGATGGGATCTCTCACTCTCCTGCCCTGGTCTTCCTCAGCACGAAAGCAAGGAACATCGTAGGAGATCTGCACAGGTGTCCAGTGGCAGAACACATCCTCTGCAAGAGACTCCTAGCCCAGAAGGGACCAGCTGAGGAACCAGCTTCTCTTTTATGCTGCAACTCCTCATCTTCCCTCTTCTCCATCTGCCCATGTTTGCCCTGCCCAATCCTTTTAGTCTTTTTCCTCTTGCTCTTTCCCTGAATCTGGTTCCTAGACAGTTGTGAGCAGATCCTGGTTTTATTCGCCCTTGTTTAAGCTTTCCTTTGACTCCTCTTGCTTCTCTTTCCTTGCTTTGCTCTGAGGCAGCAGCAAGAGCAGTTGTCAGGGGAGCAGAGATTCCATCCGAAGACATTCTGCATTTTTCAGTTCTAAGAGTTTATTTCCCTAGAAAAGTCTTAAAGACCAAACTACCTCTGTATGAAGAAGATATGGGGAATTTTTAACAATATCTTAAAACCCAGCTTTTTCATTTTTTGCTGTTGAAATGTTAATGTCTTCTGGGTTACACTGTAAATGAGTGCCTGCTGCTCCTGTGGGTGGGGACTGGTGGGATTCCTGCATCCTTGCTCCCTGCCTGGGGCTGTGCCAGGCGTGGTGATCACTGCTGTGTGCAGTCTGTGGGAGGTCAGCCTGGTCTCAGGGACTGTTTGTGCCTGCAGGGACATCAGTGCTCACCACATGCAATTATCCTTCCATGGCCTCATCCTTCCTCTTTGAGGAGACATCAAACCTCCCTTCCTTCCCTGGAGACAAAGCACATGTGAGTGCTGCTGAGCAGACACTTGCTGCTGGCAGTGCAGCCTCCCTGCCCAGATCACTTGTGAGCTTGTGCTGCTTAAACATCTTGTTTCTTCATTCCTTCTCCAGCCTCAGACATGCAGGCATCCCTTTGAAACACCACAGTTTGGAGCTTTCAGCAGCCCTACAAGGATCTACATCAATGTATGACACGTGAAGGTGGTACCTACTGCCCTCTTCTTCCTCCTCCTCCCAATAAGTCAACACCTGAGATAGCAGCAGGATGACTTTAACAAGAAACCAGCTTGTTTCAGGCACACAGAATTGTGTCTCTCCAGTTCACCAAGCCTTCAGCAAGTGTACAGCTGGTGCTGGTCTGTGGCTGGAGGATGGGAGCGATCTCCTGGCTGTGCAGTGCAGGGCAAAGCTCTGGCTCCTCTGGAAGGAGCATGGTAATGAAAATTCAGCTCTGCCCCTTCAGTCTGCAGCTGCCTCACCTCGACTCTGCAAGAGCAAACTTCTCAGCAAAAAACTCACTCTACCTCACGCTCTCTCTCTTACTCATTCCTTCTTACTTTACCTTTTCGTTGTCATCCTTGGGGTTCTTCTCATCTGTTTGTTTTGTGGGGGTTTTTTGCAGTAACATTTTGAACACAAATTGGTGAAGCACCAGCATCCGCTGGAAAAGGCATTATCAAGAATTATGGACCAGTTTGGCCATGCAATGGCCTTGAGGCAAAGCCAAATTGCCAAACCAAGTTTTAAGCCCATAATCCAGGTAATGACCTGTCTGGAGGGTCTTCTGAATGTTATATGCTTGTGATGAGCCAAGGATTGCTTTTTACTGGGACATAAAATTCTCTGAATGCTTTATTTAACTTTACTACGCTGTGCGTTTCTGACTGCTTCTCTTCACTTTCCCTCTGTGAACAATTTCTAAAAGCAATGTGTAGCTCAGTTGTTTTATTCTTTTTCATTCCTTCTCTCTTACTGAGCTGATTCCAGAGGTGCAGTTGTCCAAAAAACCATAGGAATATCAGTGCTGGTAGGCAGAGCTCTGTCACCCCCAAGAAATCCCAAGCCATTCCTGGGAGTGACCCTTGCATACCACATGTTGGACTATGCATCTTGTTTGTTTGATGCCATTGACTCTCTCAGCATTTTGGCTGGAGACACATGAATTCCAGCCTGGAGTTACTGTGCTGGCACCTCACAGCTTTGCATTGAAACACCAGCCTGTCCCTTCCCTGTCAGAGCCAGGGTTTAAAAAATGAGTAATTAAAAACATGGGTAATTTGCATGGATAATCACACCAGACTCGGGATGCTGTTAAAGGTGTAAACTCTGCATGTATGTAGCCTCACAGGCACACAGAAATCTGAGTGTGCAGGTTGCTGGGCAGCAGAAGGTTCTGATAACAAGTAGCTGAATGCAGTGGGGTTGCAGACAAGGGGATCTATAGTGGTTTGGCACAGGTAGCAAAAAGTTGCCTCTCCACAGGACAAAGTTATAACTCCATCTTTGATGTTCCCTTGTTTGATGTCTGTGAGTTGCATACTGTGTCAGTAATAAAAGATCAAAGATCTCCCAGGTAAGGATGAGGTGCAGTGCTAAGCAAGCTGATGTAGTTGGTGCAAACCACTCACACTGCTTCGGGCCAGCACCTTGAAGCAAAATGGTTGAAAAAGCGGATTGAGGGACAACTTTTCAGGCAGTGTAGGTGGGATCTGCCTTTTGCTTTGTAAAAAAATTACAGCAGTGGGAGGACAGTCTGCCCCACCACTGCCCGAAACAGGTACTTTCTGTCCCTTGATGAGAACCCATGGGAAATAAGCACCCAGTTCTGCGTGTTTGCTGTGATGGAGATTTTGTCCAAGGATGTTTCAGTGCAGGTATATACTTTTCCAGACTTGCATGAGTTTTGATCCACAGGGCTGTGCACTGCAGTCAAAGCCAGGAGCTACAAATTCCTGTTGTCTGTGCAAACACCACCTCAGTGGTGCTAATTATCACCATTCAGAAGCCTTCAGGTGTCAGCTTCTAACTCACAGCACAGGAATTTGTTACGTTAATTATTGCTTGCTGTTGGGAAGGCACCTGCATGTCTGCTCCAGCTCTCCTGGAGTTCTGCACCACGGTCTCTCCTGCCCTCCGTGCACTTAGTTGGAAAAAAAAATTGACTCCTATATAGAAGAAAGATACTGGTGTCAGAAAGGTTGGAGCAGTATCCTTACTGATCCTTATCTTTGGAGGCAGTGAACCAGAAAGTGTGTTTTCCTATGGTCCTAAGGGGACCCCTTCTGCAGAAAAGCAAAGGAATTTCTACTTGCCCATGGTAGAGGGAAAGGGGAGGAGATTTAGCTGCTTTTCAATATGTTATATTTTATGACGTTGCTCCTCATACAAACATGTGACCTGCAAACCCAGCAGGCTTGTGAAGACAAGCCATGAATCATTTATGACCGTTTCGTTCTGTATTCGTTAAGGGATTTCTTGGTAGTATTGTGTGCCTTAATTGCACTGACATCCCCCACTCAGATTCAAGAGGGTGAATTAGAAAATAAGGGGAAAAAAAAAGTAAATCCTTAAATCTGCGACTGGCAAACAAAGCTTCCTTTCACATCCTGCACTTGCTGGAGAGATCAAAGCAAAGTGCAGTCATTCCACCCTCCTTCTGATCACATATTGATAAAGTTTATCTCACTTGACTTGAGCTTTTAGCTCAACACAAATCCCTCTGAAGCAGATGTCATTTATTAGCCCTGGAGTGCACTGCAGTCCAGCAGCGTCCGTGCTGCCAGGCTGTGGTAGTTCAGCTCTGGGTGAGCTGCAGCACCCTTCGTGGGTGGCTCCCTCCCAGGATTTGAGGTGCTGGAAGCAGGCAACAAACCTGCAGCCAAGAGCAGGGCTGCAGATTTACCTGCATTTAATGTACTTCAGTTTAATTGCAACAGCCAAGAGGATGGAGGTAAATAAGAAAGTAATTAGAACCATAATGGGGGGATCTTCCTTGTCACAGAGACACGGATTGTTTCTTTATTCTCCTCCAAAGAGGTAGAACTCGGTAATAATTTTGTCGTGGTGACATTTATGGGAGAGACTTGAAAGGAGCAGAAGAAAAGAAACAAGCCAAGGGACAGCTTTCCCTGGCTGGCAGCATGCGTCAGCTCTGACGCTCCTGAAGTTCTTTCCAAACCCCCCTCCAACAAGCACTTAGTAGTTACTTAATTGACCATTAGAGGATTAGGCGCTGCTGCTGACAAGCCCTGTTACAGAGGGCATCGGTGGGGATCACAGCTCTCCCTTCTCCTGACTCCCTGTGCTCCTCTGCAGAACCTCAGTGGCTGTTCGTGCCTCACCTCGGTCCCTGCCGAAAACGCCACCGTCGTTCCTGGCAAGTGCCCCAGCCCTGGGTGTGAAGAGGCCTTCCTGACATTCCTGTGTGTGATGTGTGTCTGCAGCATGATCGGGGCCATGGCACAGACACCGTCAGTCATCATCCTCATCAGGTAGGGCTGCAGTCACCCTCCTCATCAGGGGGTGCTTCAGTCACCATCCTCATCAGGTAGGGCTGCAGTCACCCTCCTCATCAGGTAGGGCTGCAGTCACCCTCCTCATCAGGGGGGGCCTCAGTCACCTTCCTCATCAGGGGGGGCCTCAGTCATCATCCTCATCAGGTAGGGCTGCAGTCACCCTCCTCATCAACATGGGGCCTCAGTCACCCTCCTCATCAGGGGGGGCTTCAGTCACCTTCCTCAGCAGGTGGGGCAGTTCTTGGCATGGGCTCAGGGCTGGAGGCACCCTCGGGCAGAGCCGGGAGCTGAGGGTCTCACACATCTCCTGGTCTCTGCCTTTTACACTGAACTCACTGTCCCCAGGCCCATGACTTTGAACTGAACCTCCATTCAAATAATTCTCTCCCTAAGCCATTTTTTCACTTGACAGTGCCTGGTTTAGCCATGGCACGGCCCCAGTTCATGGCCTGCAGTGTGGAGCTGCCAGAGAGAAACCAGGAATTGCTCAAGCTCTCCTTTGGTAAAGTGAAGGAGTGAGGTGGAACTGGGCCTGCAAACAGACAAGATTCCTGCAGGGAATGGTGGCAGGGGTTGTTCTTCTGGGATTAACATGGAAATACAAATGTGCAGTTTCCAATCCAGGTAGTAAGGAAGCTACAGCTCCATCAGGAGAGGGGCAGAATTGCCATCCCGTGTTCTCAGCACATAATGGCTTAGAGAGAGGCTTAGGCTCACCTTTAGAGATGGTCTGAAGACCACAGAAACCACGGAAGAATGAAAAGCTGTAGCGAAGACTAGCTTTGGTGAATACCTCCCTGACTGGAGTTTAACTTCTCTCACCCTGGACCAAATCCAAGAACATAAGGAACTTGGAAGTCTGAAGGACATGTCTGAGTTAAACCAATGTGAATGGGGGGCAGAAGTAGCTTATTCAAATAACTGACCTTGTGTTACTTCCAGACATATGGAACACTTCACCTTATGATATACATATATATCTAAGCCCACATTTATCCAGAATTACTTAGCTGTCCAAGCTGTCACTTACTGAGAGTAATAACCAGAGGCATAAATAGCAGATCCATTCTGCTGCCTGGAAAATTCCAATAAAATTCAATCAATAAGGTCTGTATTAGAAACACACTCTTGAGCGGATTTTGGACAGAACAGCTCTGTGAGGGCATGTCTCCCTGCAGGATACAAAATGAGATATTCCACCTACTAGTTCATTTCTCTCTTTGCATCTCTGGTAGCTAAAGGGAAATCTAATTCTTCATGATAAATATTGTGACAAAAACAATTTGAAGTTTGAAGAGTTCTTTGTTCAAGGAAGCTGCCAGCACCTTCAGGATCCTGCATGGAGACATCCTAGTGTTGCCTTCAAATGAGATAAGCCCAGCACCAGCCAGGAAGAATAATACCAGGGAATAAGAAAAGCAAAGGGAAGATTAAACATACTCAGTTCACAGCTGTAGGAAATAAACAATTCACACATCCAGATTTGTAACTTCACTCAGAATCACTGATAGCTACCAAATGTACAGCAGAGAGCTCTGAGCCAGATATCACCTTGTGTTCTCTTGCAACTGCCGTTTTCCATTATCTAAAGAAAACTGTGGCATAGGAATGTGTCCTTGGTGTCCAGAGCAGTGACAAGTGACATTGGCAGCTCCTATGGTTATTTAAAAATGGACTCGGTATCTGCAAATCAAATGTCTTGTCTAAGCAAGTCCTTTGGTCACTGCTGTAGTCAGTGAGAAAAGGAGATATCTCCAACTGGCAATTTTTACTCCACCCTAAGGTATGGGGATTGACTTTGGTCTTGAATATAGAAAAGTGAATGGAATGACACCACCACCAATTAAAAACCCACTGTGAATATTCCATGTGATAAACTGTTTTTTCATTAAAATAAACTTTTAATGCTCTGTTTCCTTCATTTCCCACCCAGCCATAGAATCCTATTTGAGCCAAGTCATTAACCATTGGAACATTTTTCCAAGGTCATGTAATTCCTGGCATAAAGTCTTTATATAAAGCATGGGGGTCTGCCTGAAGAGTGCTGAAACTCATCCCAAGGTCACAGGCTTCATGCAGAAGTCATGGTGTGGTATTACATGGCCCATGAAAATGTGAGAGAAGGGCAGGTGATCAGAATGGTCTTCTTTTAACTTAAAAGCTCTCATTGGTTCTGTTTTATCAGTTTTGGCTGATGCGCCTCCACTGTTTATACAGAGAACCACCCCTGCCATATATTTTTTTTAAAGCACCTTTGAAGGATAACACTTAATGCAATAGTGGTTGTGTTCATAGCAGAAGACACTGCAAACACTGTCTACCCAAAATAAAAAAAGTGTCATGCTAAAGTCACATGCATGAAAACTAGTGTTGAGCACGTCCTCACTGGGAGGCTCGAACCAACAGGCTGACTGAACCTTTTGGTCCACCATCCTCCCTCCCTCTCTTGTTCCCAGTAGTCTGGGGAGTTTCAGAAACAAGTTTTCTCTCCCTCCAGTATTCGACATCTGGAGCCTTAAAAACATGGTAGGGAGCTTGTAAACAATGATTTAATGATATGGGAATTCCATTTTTCCCCATCCAACGACAACATTAGCTGTTGTTATTAATGACTTGGCTAATTCCTGGATCTGTCACCAGTGCAATTACTTTTGGGACTGTAGGCAGTTCAGGAGAAGGCAGAAGAAAAGCCCCAGTAATGACTTTTTGAAGAGGTGCTGGTGGCATCCTGTCTGACAGCACAGAATGGCCACGGGGTGTGTTAATCAAAGCAGAACAAAAGGAATCGATTTCTCTCTCTCTCTTTGCAGAACCGTGAGCCCTGAACTCAAGTCTTACGCTCTGGGGGTGCTTTTCCTGCTGCTCCGGTTGCTAGGTAGGTACAAAAGTTGTGTGTCTTTCTCTCCCAACCTTTCCTCCCTCATAGAAAACTCCGTTTTTAACGTACGAAAGTTCAGTTCTACTCCCTGTAGTGCTGTCATCATCAGGAGTGGGGTCTGACACACTGGGATCCAGGCCCTCCCCATGAAGGATGTCCCTTCAAGGCTCCTGAAGGCACTCCTCCTGCTTTGTGGTGTGCTAATAGAAGAAAATGCAGTGTTGCACAAGAAATGACTGTTTCTCCCCTGGTCCCACACAACCAGTTTCTCTTCTGTAGCTGTTATTAACGTGTCAGCAGCCTGCAGAATTACTGCTGTATTGCATATTGCTGAAGTACAGGGATATGGATTTTCACCCTCCTTTGAGGGACAGGAGCTGTGTAGCTCGGTGGGTTTGCTCCTTCCTTTGGGTGTCTCGGAAAGGAAACCAGGAAAATGAGAAAAGCTGACTCCTTGTTTCCTCTTGTGGGTTAATATCCTATTAAAATGCATATGGCTCCTCCTCTGGACCAGTATGTGCTTCTCATGTCTGAATTAAAGGGAGCACACCAGGCTGTTGTTTGCCTGCTGCTTGTTTCTGGGTGGAGCTTTTTTCCCCCTTTTTAAAGCTCTTCTATTTCAGCTGAGTCTCAGTGATTCAGGGCAAACTCCTCTGATCCATTGTTGTGTGCGACCATCTCATGACCAGAGTTTCTGCATGTTGTGGGAGTGGAATTGACTTTTTTTAGCAGGGCACAGGGAGCACCTTCCCTGCATGGCTCCCTTTGGTACCAAAGGAATGAGCTGGAGACTAAAATGCCTTCTCTTAGGCTATAGCAGGACACTGGGAAGTACAGGACTGAAAATCCAGCAGAAGCAGACATAGCTTTGAATAAGTGACCTCATTTTTTTACTTATTTTTTAACACCTTATTCTCCATTAGCTGAACAGTAAATGGTGCTCCCAGACCAGTTTACAATAAAGCCAATTAAATGTCCATTGGTTTTGGTGAAGTAACTGCAGTCATGCAAAAAGCTCCATCAAGATAACTTACCCAGAGCTCAGATAACTCAAAGGGAAGTTTCTGGGATGGCCTGGATCAGCTCTAGTTTGAGCCTTGCAAACACAGCATTTTCTTTAGCTGCCGGTGCTGCTCGTGGGTTTTGGCCTGACTTCAGCTCTGACTGGCTGAATGTGGAGTGTCAGCAGGCAAGTGTGCAAGGAGGATGGCTGTGGGCTGTTGTTTCCAAAGGAAAAATACTTAAGGGGAGGGATTTTTCTCTTTTCTTTTTTCCTTTCAAAAGAGAGAAACCTCCTGAGATGGCAGCATCCTGAATTCCTCTAAAACCAGGCGCAGACATGTATGCTTAAGTTGAAAAGATTCCTTTTTTTCATTCCAATGATGAAGCCATAGTGAGAATTTAAACTCAAATCTTTCTGTGTTGCTCTGTCACTAAGGGATCCCCATGAAATAAGACAATACATCCTGAAGCATATCAGCAATGTAGCTGGAACACACAGAAAATGAAGAGAAAGATACTTTTCCATATCAGCAAGGATATCCAAATTGTGCCCCTATCAACCTGAGGTTTGAGAATAGCTTTACTGATTTATTTTAAAAGCTTTTCAGTTCACCTTTAAGCTTTGACTTAAGAAGACAGTGATAATAGCTGCTTCTTGAACCAAAGGAGAGAATTAAATGCAAGAGGTATGAGACCCGAAGGTGCAATCGTAGCTAATAGATTTCAGTAAGACAGAAGCACCTTTTTTTATGCAGCCCTACAGTTTCTGCAATGAAATATATATATATTCATATATATAGCAGGAATTTTTGCAACTTTGCTGTTAGAGGTAGAACATGATTGACTCTCTTTAATATTCACTGTAATAACATGACTGAATTCTCCCAGTATCCTCCTGCTCGTATTATCTTATTTCATAGGAACTCTGCTGTGAGAGGGCAGCCTAACAGTGTCTTCATATAAAAGCATTACTGCAGTTTCCCAGAGAAGAGAGTAAAGCTGTGCCATGGGAGGCAAAGGTTTGGAATGGAATTGCCTGGAAAGGCAAAGAATTTCAGACCTTTAAGATGCTGGATGCATCCTTTCTGGGTGGTGTTCACCGTGCATCCTAGAAAAGCCTCTGCTTACGAGGGCACTTCCTGAGATTCTTTTCCTCCAAGCTCATGCTGCTTGCCCCTTACTCTAACATGACAAAACCCCACTGTGTTTCACTCTCAGGAGGAGTTTCTGGTGTGCAGTGCAGCCCCTCAGCTCCCTTGTCTCAGGGGTTCTGAGCACCAAGTGACTCCTGTGAGTCTCTTGTCCTCTCCTCTGCTAAAATCAACCTGAAATACTCACTGGTTGCTAAAAGTTTTTCATAACCACATGCCAGCATTCACATGGGAGTAGCTCTGGAGTTCAAGGAAAACAGGTCCTTCCTCAAGTCTCATGAGGAGCACTTTCCAGGCCAAATTACCATGGGCACGAGGCAGGCCAGCTGAAGCCAGCAGGTGGGGATGGCAGCTCTCTCTGAAGTTCAGCCTGCACATCTCCAAAGCTTTGTGTCAACATCTCTCAGCACATTAACAAGCAGGGTTTGGATCAGAATTATGATCAAAATGTGGTTTTCTGTTACTCCAGAAAGCATGTGGCTCCTCAGTCACTGCCACATCTGGATGTTACCCCTGAGGTGGCAGCCAGCAGCACTGGGCACACAAACTGCAGTCAGCAGCACAGCCTCTTGCTTGTTTGTGGCAGGAGCCCAGCTGTATTTTTAAAATCCAGGTTGAGTGTGTGGTTGTTCACGGGTTTCAACAAAAACAGCATCTTTTAACTTAGAAGCAAAACCAGCCCAGCCTGGAATTTCCAGTCACTGAAATGATGAACAAAGAGCTGGTGCTGATATTTTTTTCTAGAACATAGACAGGTTTTTAGATAGGGTGACTGGAGCTAGTATTTCTAACAAACAGATTGTCTTGCTTTTTCATCATCTGGCTTTATTTACTAAATTTGTGCTGTTAATGACTGGTTAAAATGAGTACCAAAAACCCATATAAGCCACTCTTAATTCCTGCATTTATCAGCAGATAAGAAAGATCAAACAAAATATTCAGAGCTCCAGTCATCAACAAACCAAAATAAAGAGATCTCAGTTACCACAGGGAACAGCAAAGACAACCAATTTATTTGTAGTCTTAGGATACATGTCATGGATGTCACTACTTTGCTCGTGACAAGCTGAAGGAAGGTATCTTTTTTAAGCCTGGAAATCCAGGTTAATGATGAAACTGGTTCCAAGATTAAACACTTTCCTGTCTAAAAACTGCAGTCCTCGTGTCTGCTTTCACAGGTATTTATAGTCTGAGGCATCACAGCACCTACAGATGCATTGATACTGTCGGGGGTGTTGTGCCTGCTTGCTGCTGGATTTCAGTAGATGCAATGCTCTGCTTTGCTTGCTGTTTTAACCCACAGCAGTGACTTTATCAATCAGGAGTTTTCTCAGTGTTTATCTGCTTCTAGCCTCTGCCCATAAATACAGCAGAAGGTAGAGAAATGGTTACATTATGTAGAATGTTCACATTTTCTTCCCAGTGCTGCACGTGCGCTGGCTGGGGAGTGCAGAGCTGGAACTGTCAGGCTGATGGGAAATGGGGGGCTGCTGCAGTGTCCCTGTAGGATGAGGGAAAGGAGAGAAGAAAAACATTGCCTTTATTAGTTAAATGAGATTGGAGTGATTACTTTGCTTTAAGATTGCAGCTCTGCTGCAAACTATGACTGAGATACACTCACTGGTAGTTAGCTGCAGTGGCTGTGGGAGAATCCTGCTGTGATATTTCATTTAATGGCACTCTGAAATTTTCCCTTCTTTTCAGATGGCATCTTTGGCATCTATTAGAGGCTATTGTTTCTTTTCCTTAGACCTAGAGAAAACTTTTTGCTGTATAAGGGTACAGTCCAAAACTGGATCTCAGTGCCCCAGCTGATTTTAGGTGCTCGAGTGCTATGAGGTCCTTCGGGTGAACACCCTAAAGTGCAGAATTGCCAGTGTCTAAACAGAGAGTGAGCTGCAAGGCTGTCCTCCTCCTCTTTCATTTATCCCTCCACTTAGTGTCATTAGGCAAACAAGAAGCTTAATAAAAGCCACTCAAACTTGAATAAAATCCTTTCTGCATGTTGATATCAGCAGGAATCTCTTCCATAGACGTTAAGTCCAAGCTGAAAGCTCATCCACAGACTTCATTTAGGTTGATGTAGAACTTTGAAAATCAGAATCACAGGCTGCAGCTGGCACTATTAACCTTGATAAAGTACCCTCTTTCTACTCACTGCAATCACGTCCTCTCTCTTTATCTTAAAAAGCATGATCTGTCTCTCTTGTTTTGGCAGGTTTTATCCCACCTCCTCTGATCTTTGGGGCCGGGATTGACTCCACGTGTCTGTTCTGGAGCACATTCTGCGGGGAGCAAGGAGCCTGTGCACTGTATGACAACGTGGTCTACAGATACCTGTATGTCAGCATTGCCATCGCCCTCAAGTCCTTTGCATTCATCCTGTACACAACCACCTGGCAGTGCTTGAGGAAAAACTATAAAAGATACATCAAGAACCATGAAGGTGGGCTCAGCACTAGTGAGTTTTTTGCCTCTACTCTCACCCTAGACAATCTGGGGCGGGACTCGGTGCCCCAAAATCAACCACATAGGACAAAATTTATCTATAACCTTGAAGATCATGAGTGGTGTGAAAATATGGAGTCTGTTTTATAGTGACTGTGGAGGGGTGAACTATATTAATAATACAAGGGTCCTTTTTAATAAAAACAAGGAGAGAGCACGAATGAGAGAAGAAACAACTGCAAAACAGCAACGGCAACACAGGAAACTTTCATCTTTTTCTCGAAGTCAGACCCAGCCAGGATTCTTGAGAAGAGCATCTTTTAATGGGATCACTGGTGACATCCTGCAGGGTGATGGAGAAAGCAGGGAGCCTTTGTGGCTGGGCACCAGCCCCTTTGATGGCAGTACGAACTTCAAAGGAGGGCATCTGCAGAGGTTCACCGGAGAGCTCGGCACAGGCTTGGGCATGAGGCGTAGAGAGAGCAAGGTGATAACAGCAAGGTGATAACAGCAATAGGTTTTTTCCCAGTTGGGATGGGGTGTGTGAAGCCCCCCAGGACTGGCCAGGCTGGGTGCTGCCCCAACCTGCTGGATCTGCGATGGCAAAGAGGGAGCTGGAGCCCTTCCACCAGTCACACTCTGTCACCAGCCAGGAGCCCACGATAAATACCTTGAAAGCTGCTGGAAACCTTCCCAGTGGCAAGCAATGCTGTCTGTCAGGGGTATCCAAGTCCTTCCAGCCCAGGCTTATTCACAGATTGCAGCTTTATGGCTGTCTGTGAATAACTGAGCTCAGATCTCAAACCCAGTAGAGTTCAAGACATTTGCTCACACTTGCCAAACGTGCTGTCATTTTTAAAGGGGGATGAGTTCCAAATACTTAATCTGTGTAGTTCTCTAATAAGATGTTTTTTAAAATTATTTTCAGATCTATGTTAACCCTTAAATCGCTGACACTTTTCCATGAGGAGGATTTATTTATGCCAGTTTGGGGAAGGATCCTGTTTAATTCACCCAAACGTTATGTGACTCAAGGGGTTTGTTTAATCCTCTGCATTTTTTATCCATACGCCTTCATTCTAATATGCTACCAAGCCAATGAAGACACATAATATGTTTTTAAAAAAGAGAATGAATGCACTGTGTCTCTATAAAAACAATTGTCCGTTGGAGAATTATAGATAATATGATGATTTACATGATATAGTTTTTTCATATTCTATGTGACTCGGTGAATACATATATATGTGGAGAGGCTGTTTATGTTCTCTCCAGTTTTTAAAGATATATATATATATAATTTGCAATCTAGAAATCGTGTGGTGGATGTTTTCTTTAAAGTAAGTGTGCGTGTGTGTGTGTGTGTGTGTGTGTACAAGATGAGAGGAATACTGACCTTAATCCTTCAACCCTCACAATTGGTATTTTATTTTTCACCTGAAAAATTCCACTGACTTTCAGTGGAAGCCATGTGAGGAAGATGGAATTGCCTCCTCTCCTGGATATGCCACATTTTGCTCTTACATGTGGGAATAGTGTTCCTCTGGAAGGCTGGGTTATGGGAGCAGATGTTGGCCAGCACTGAGCAACTCAAATTTCCATTCAGCTCCCCACAAAGCATCCATGCAGGAGCAGATTTGGCTTGGCTCTTGCAGTGCAGTCTTACCTAAACCTGCAAAAACCATGGGGAAGCTTTCATCTGATTACAAGAAGCGTGGGGGTCAGGTTATTTCGTATGCATATTTTTGTTTTCCAAAACATTCCTGCTGGGAAGCAATACAAATTGGCAGCATTTGATGAGTTTTTCCCCAGGAACCAGACTTGTTTCCGATGGACTAAATGTCAGAAGGACTTTAAGGGTTAGCATCATAATTAAAAGTTCCTTTTTTGTGTGAATTTTCGAAGCTGTTGTGAAGTTGAGGATGTTTAGAGGAGTAACCTGGCATGTTGAGTCAAATGCTGGGTGTCACAGAGGGGCTGATCCTCCCCAAATCCTTGTCCATTGCTGCAGTGGACAACCCCAGAGCTGGCACTATTACAGAGGGTTGATAACTTGCCACTCATGTTCAGCACCTTTTTAGCAGACTTTGCTCTTATCCAGGCTTTGCAACATGGGTGTGGGGTATCAAACTGCTTCCACTTGACTGACTTTACATGTGTGTTTGTAACTTATGCACAGAATTACATGTTCAGCAACAATGAGGGCAGGAAAAAGGGTATAGCGAATAAACTCCACTGTGCCAAATACTCAACAAATATTGTAACTGCAGATATTTAATTCTTGGGTTTCAGCCATGTTAAAAATCACTCGATTGATGAAGGAGTTTAAGGAAAAAAAAAATATTAAGCTATGCAGTGCCATTGTTACGTTGGGTGGTAAATGATGCTTTTTAGACCATTACATTGGTTTAGTATATCCTGTCTGCTAAAATAGAGATACTGCATCCATAAAACAATGAATTCAAAAAAGGCACAGGGTGCATAACTGTCTCATAAAATATATATAATTGTCAAGTATAAGCCTTTGAAATCATTCTGTACAGTTCTCTTCATTCTGCAGATTTATTACTCAGCCTGCTGTCTTTTCAAATGTTAGCTCATAATTTTATACTATACACACACTCTCAGACTCGAACACAAATGTCACAGAACAGAACCTTTCTAAAAGCCTGATTGCTTGAAATTTCATAACCCCTTTCACAGTTTCATGGTTTTCCCCTCTGAAAGTCCAAGGTGAAGGAGAATAGCGTGCTGATTGATGCGATGTAAAACAAACTCCCAGTGTTCACGAGCTGTGGTTTGTTGGTACAGTCAAAAGTCCCCCTTGACTGGAGTTATAGAAACAGGATTCCAGGGCACAAAACATTATCGTTTTTGTTTTTCTTTACTTTCTTTCATTTGATCTCTTCTCTTCGTATGTGTGGGGGATGCAGTTGAATGGGGTTACTTACGTTATTTTTAAGCTGTAACTTGAAATTCCTGCATGATTGTTATTTTATTTCTTTTGATAATGGAGCTTTTGAAAAGCTTTTCCCCAGTCCCACTCTTTTTTTTTTCCCCCCAGGGTTAGGTCTCATGCTTGCATCGTGAAGGGCTTTGCTGTCAGTGCTTTGGTACAGATTTAAGAACAGAGCTTTAGTTTAAAGGAAATACACAGACCAAACCCTTCATCCACACCAGCAGGCATTTTGGTTTTTTCTGATTTCAGAACCACGAGCCGTTTTTGCCTGCAACCCAGTTTTCGTTACAGAATAACAAGAGTGTCAGACATCCTCCTGCTTCCCAAAATGCATTATGGGCCTTCACCTGTCAGCACTTCCCCTCCATCTCAAAACTGCCTTAACCATGCAGGAAACTTAAAAACAAGGGTGGAGTTAGAAAAATGCCCATTCCCAGCAACAGAAACAGGGGCATGGTCTGAGCTGTGTGGTCCAGATCCAATGGTGGAAAATGTTTCTTCATGTTCAAGGATACTGAAATTCAGGGGTTTGTTGAGGCCTCAGTCTCAGCAGAAATGTTCTTTTGGCATTGCTAAGCACTGTGTTCCCCACGTGGCTGTCTGCTAAGGAATGGGATGGTTTGGAAAAACAAACTGCTTGAGATTCTGCAGTCTCTCTGGGATTGACCAGATGCCTTGAATGAATTCAGGTTGGGGTTTCCTTTCCCTTGCACAGATCCCACTTTGGAATAGCCCCAGTGGAATCAAAAGGGGATCCCAATCTAAAATTGGTGCAGATGACACTGGAATCTTTTTCTTTGCATCCTTGTTAACAAGGTGATGCATTTCCAGAACCTTCTTTTAATACAAATAGAAATCATCAGTTCCTCTGACTTTGCCCAGCACATCTTGGATGTAGAGTGGGACTGAAAAGTCCATCACTTGAATTATCACTTGAATATCACAAACCTTCCATTCTTGGCAATTCAGCTAACAGGGACCTCCCTCTGCCATTCCCCTCTGAGATGCACTAAACTCCTCGGTGCTGCTGCTGTTAATTGTGCTTGGGTCTCACCTTGCTCAGAAGGTGAGAAGGGAAAGATGCAGAGAGGAATTAGCTTCCATTATCTGAGTTAGCTATGCTTCAAAATGCTTCCAAATTGAACTGATGGTCTGCAGACCTTTGGAAAGTGATTGGAATATTTCCAAATGGTTGAGATGCATTGACTTCTTTTTCCTTGCAAAAAAAAAAAAAATTTAAGGGAATGAATGTGATTTGGACACCCTCCTATCCCCATCAGAGTTTTATGTTCATCACATTGTAGTGGAGGCAGTGTGTTTAAGGTTCACCTTTGTGTCTCAGACAGACTCACATTTTTTCTCAGCAAATGTGGTCCTGGGACACAGAAAGGCAGCTCCATCTCACAACCAGCAGTTTCACTCCACAGCCAGCCCACAACAACCTGAATCCTACCAGCACTGTGAAACTTTAGCCCCCGAGTCAGGCACAGCTGTTCCTGCCATGTGAGTTTTTCATAGCTGGGTGTGTTGGGCTTGGTGTTTTCTTCAGACTTGGGCATTCTTGGTGTGATGTTTGCTTTATTCTTGACAGGTGATGTGGGGAATTGTCAGTTTAAAAGACACATGCAAATGCTTCACTGGACTGATGTGATAACAGCTTTGTTTCTTTATTCACAAGGGTTTCCAGACTTACTCCTGCTCTGCCTTTAAATGCATCTGAGCTCATCTATCCCCCTAATTTCATGTGAACGGTGTTTGCAGACAGGAGCAGGTTTGTTGTTGTTCTCTCTCTAGATCTGATTAATGTGTGCAAAGCTCACAAGCTTCCTTTGCAGAGGGCAGAGCACCCCTGATTACAAGCAATAATACTGACCTGCTCTCGTTTGCAATAGGGGTTCTGGTTTTTCTTAACTAAATCTGAGCTCACCTCTCCTTCGCTGCTGCTGTGACTCACCTGTTTTGTTGGCAGCCAAGATACAATTGCTGGGAACACAGGCTGAAGTTTATTAATTTAGGAAGCTTTGGTGTGAGCCAGGTTCAGCCATGGTTATCTGATGGTTGAGATTGATCTGAGGAGGGAAGGATGCTGTAACTGAGCCACTCTTGTGTCCTCAGAGGATTATCCTTCCTTCTGTGCTCCTGGACAGCCCTGCCTACACCAGACCCATGGGTGTTCATGGGTGTTTCTTCCAAACTGCCCATCATCTTCTTTCTCCAGCCACAGTTCTTCCTTCCCCTGATGGCAAAGCACAGCTTGCCTATTCCAGGTCAATACAAGGTATCCAGAGTTACTGAGTGGCATTTCAATTTGCCTGGGATGCCAGCAGGTCTTGCTTAGTTTTACATATGTTCAAAATGTTATCGTTTGTTCTGCTTATATCCCCAAAATCCATAACTCCTAGGCTGCAAATTATGTTTTCTATCATTCCATTGACATTTCCAGCCAATCTTGGTCTTAATACAATTGCTTTGCTGAAAAATGGCCTTTTGGCAGTTCTTAGACATGAGGTACTTCTTTATTAACTAGTGATGCCAAGTAAAATCTTCAGCCCTTGTCTGTTCCCTGAATCCAGGGGAGCAGAAGGAAGCTGTGCCTGCCCAGAAGCAATACTGATGTTTCCTGGGGCAGTGTGAACATGGACTGCTTTGCTTTCAGCTTCAGTCTTGCCATGCCTGCTTGGCTCTGAGCATTTCTTGGTCCCAAAAGAACACAGGGAATTCAGGAGAAGCCATGTGGACAAAGCAATCTGTTTAGATGGCTGCAAGAGTAGGACTTCAGGATGTTTGTAGTGTTCATGTTGTTTTGCTTGTCAAAGCTTTGCTTTAGTCTGTATTTGTTTGATGAATGGAATGACCCCAGGGATGGGGTCTTTGGGATGGGATGAATTTGTGATGTTTCCCCCACTTTATTCAGATTAAGTGTGGCAGAGCAGGGTGTCCAGCCCTAAGAAGGAAAAGATTTGTCATACCCTGAATAGTTTGTAGTGCTGGACTTGTTCTGCACAAAGTTGGTGTGTGCATATGGCAGAAATAGCAATAAGAAACTTGTCAGTTCCAACTCGGCAAATAATTTATAGCAACTTCATACAGGAATTTTCCCTTTTATTTCTTCCTTGCAAATTGCTGAGAAAACCAAGAAAATGCCTCCAGTGTATTTGCAAGATCGTTTCTGCATATTATTGGTGGTTTGGAGGAGTTGAAAAAGCTTTCTTGTAATTCATACACAGGGGTTTGTTCTGGATGGACATAAAACTCACAGGGGATATTTCTGCTCCCTGAGTTCCCTAGGCTGGAATTTTCTCATCAGTAAAAATATTTAGTTCAAAAATATGTGATTAGGAATTGAAAAAGAGGATCCTTGCTCAGTGCCAGTGGGCTGAGAGCTGCTGGACACACAGTGCTCTAGGATAGCCAGAGTGCTGGCTTCCAACTCACAGTCCACTTTCCAGGAGTATTCTCTCACAGATGCTTGAAATTCTCTGCCTCTCCCGGTGTTCCTACTGGTTAAAGCACTCATTTGAGTAATTACTGAGAGCAAACACCAGAAGGGTATGAACCCTGGCAAAACCAAATTGGTATTGAGGCAGAGCAGGTGGTGTAAATTCTGTTTGCAATGTTTGCACAGCTCTTGGATCGGAAGCAGAAACCTCTCGGGCATCAGGAGAGTTGCATGTGGCCTAACATATCTGAGTTCTTCCCAGCTGAATTGACCATGGGTGGGGCAGCAGAAGGCATCTTTCCCTGCCACGGATATCTCAGCCCCCCCAAACCCTTCTTCTCTGGCAGTACGGCATCGCACAAACACCAGTGCATTTACCCCTCAGTGCTATGTTCTTGGTGCCTCACAACTCTTTACTGTGAACTTGAAAGGAAGAAGTGACCCCTGTTCTTCACCCGTGACACTTCCTGCCTGTTCAGAGGAGGAGGATGGTCCCTCTTGGAGACTCACAGCCGTGTCCCTGAAGTCTCAGAGCAGCAGGACCAAACGGTGCTCTGTGATTACGGGTGGCCCATTCCCTGTGCTTGGGGTCTGCAGCTCAGCTACAGCTCAGCCCCACGTTGCCTTCACAGTGTTCTGGTGCAAAGCATGGTGAGGAGGCTGCACGTGACTGCCCTGACAAATGCTAAGGGCTGCCAGTGGTCTGTCACCACCAAGGTTTTGGAGTCTCCATGTCAGCACATGAAAGCAGCTTCCCTCACCTGCTTTTGGGAAGGAGCCATCCCAGAGCAGGTTCAGAGGGGAAACTGGAGCAGCGCTGGGACCACACAACAGGGAGCTCTTGGTTCACTTTGGTACCACATGCACAGGGAGGAGGGGGTGGGATGGAGCAGGGGAAGAGCTGTGACCTTTTAAAACCCATAGTGCCTACCACTGCAAATGGAACACTGTATTGTATTATATTCTACGTGACTACCATGTAAATAAAGTACAATAAATGTGGTGTTCGTTAGGATTTTGATACAAGTCAAACGCAGTCTGCAGAAATATTTTCTTTCCCTGCTGTATGTACTTTTATCACATTCCAGGCACGGGGACATTTGGAGTCGTGTGTGCTGGCAGTGCATAAATGGCATTAGTTGGGGGCGTGTTTGCAGTAAGGCTGTCCTAAAATTCCTTTTGCTCTGTGCAGCTGAGACAGGAGCACCATCTGAAAGCAGAGGGAGGGAGTGGGGGCAGTTTACACAGGCAGGAGGAGAGCAGCTCTCAGTGTGGTTTGTGAGCAGGAGTGACTGCCCAGGCAGTCCTTGGCCATGCCTCGTTCATGGTGGAGAACAGCAAGGTTTCAGTCTGGCTGATCTCCCTTTGCTTGTTTTCCTGCTGCAGAGGTTGGCCAGCAGCACTTGCCCTGCCTGTGTAACCTGGGTACCCCCCACCCCTGGCAGCCCTTAGTGGCAGCTACAGGTGAGCAACTCGAGAGCTTAAAATTCAAAGCAGATTGGGAAGGAAGTTCTGTTCTTAACCTGCTGGCTCCTCTGTGTCTCTGGCAGAGATTGAGGGGCTTGGGGTTTTGGCTAATAAGAGTATTAGGAACCTACTCTGTTCCTTAACCCACTCCCTTATCCATCCTTCTCTTTCTCCATAGTGTAAATAAAGAAAATAATACATTTTCTTGAGGCAGGCCTGCCATGTGCCCTCCAAATTCTGATGCATCTCTTAACTGGGTTGTTGGTGGGAGTTTCTCTGGGCTTCAGAAGCTCAGGGCTTCTCTGACAAGTGTTTGCAGCTGGTGTGTGGGTGTAATCTTCCATCAGTGCATGGAGGGTGCTCCCACACTGATTGCCTTGTTGGAGGACAAGGCAGTTTGTCACATCTGTGGTTCAGAACTCACCTGCAGAGCTCTGTGCAGGGTGCACAGCACTGGAGGAGTATTTACCTGCCTCTGTACCAGCCCAGCCCATGGTGTTTGTCCCTCCAAGCATTGCTGTCCTTCACAGTCCCTGGGCAGAGCAGCCCTGTGGGTTGTGGAGAAGGTCCTGGCTGCACAGAACATCACAAATGGTCTGTGGCAGTGTGTGGGACCTGGGTGAGCTCTGCCCCTGCCTCAGGCTGGGGGTTACTGTTCTCCTGCAGTACCCAAGGAAAAGTGCTCCTCAGAAAGCTCTTTGAATTGTGCTGCTAATTTGACTGCTGGTAATTTTTCAGATGTTTAGCAGCACTTCCAAATAAACCAAAACCTGGTTTGGAAAAGGAGATGTTTCACTGTACAATTGACTTTGAAAAAAAAAAAAAGAGAAGCCACATGCTCGATATATTTTGAGTACTGTGTTCTGTATTTTTGCAGCTTATATTTTCCAGATGAGCAGTTTAGAAATATGTGATGTGAAATACATACTGTAAGTTTGCTGTAAATGATATTAAAAACACTATTTTCATTCTTGTCCTGTCTCACTGGATGATCTCTTTGGTTCTCCCAGGCTGGCTGGCTGTGCTGGTGCTCTGACTATCCCAGAAAGTTTCCAGTCTCAGTAAAAGCAGGGTTGGGAGTTCAGGTTGGAGGTTCTGATGCTGATGTTGAATGTTTGCTGGGTGAATGTGTTCTCTGCCTTCACAGGGAGGTCCAGTGAAGCAGTGGTTGTGGCAGAGAAGGTAAGGCAGATTTTGGGGAAGGGCAAGGTGAAGTTTAGTGAACGGAGAAAGGAAAGAGAGAACAAAGGCATCCTGCATTCTTACAGAACAGAGGAACTTGAACACCTGGAAGGCACTGAAATGAGGAGGAGCTCGGAGGGAATATGATTTAAGCAGGAAAATGCTGGATGTGTTGGTGGTGGTGAATGTGTCTCACACTCTTTGTGTCAGTTCAGCTGTGGAGAGGGAAAAAGCTTTTAGCTGAAATAGCAACAGCTGAGTGAAGTGGCTGAGCCCTGCCATGCACCCTGAGCCCCTGCAGCTGCAGAGGCTTCTGCATCTCCATCAGCGCTGCCCTGGGATCAGGCCCAGGAGGTGACACATTCCTGAGGATTCAGTGACACACACTTCCACTTGTTCCAGCTGCTGTACTGGTCAGAATAAAAGTAATCACTTCTTTAACCCATTATTTTTAAAATGTTTCAAATCTGGTGTATCAAAGGGTAGTTTTCTCCTGAGCTTCTGCAACATGATTGCTAAACGAGGCAAGTGCATTCCAGCTGAGTTGAATATTCAATTATTCCTCGTTTGTTCCATTTTTTATCCTTCCCTGTTCCCTCTTCTGAAAGGCAGTGAGCAAAACAAAGATTAAAAGTCAGAAAACAACAACAAAAAAAATTCATTGCACATGAGTTGAATCCAACCACTGTTGCTTTGAATTCACTTTCCAACAACGGGAGCTTTGGAGAATAGTTCAGGAGGAATGAGGGAGGAAGGCTGGGAAAAAAAATGTTTTGTTAAGTGTTGACAGCGAAAAATCTTTTATTTATTTCACTTCATTGCTTTCCCTCAGCCAAGCTCCTGGTAGTGTTGAGGTGTATGCAAGCTCCCTCTGAAGGCATCGTTCCTGGCAGGTCCCCACTGTCCCCCACAGGGGTGAGCACACCAGCACACATCACACCCAGCATTTCAGGGCCTCCCTTCAGCCATCCTGCACCTTCCATTTTTGCTGCTGCCTCTGACAGAACCCGGTTAACTGGGTGTTTACCAAGCTGAATTCTGTTGTGGATGCAGATTATTAACCTTTATGTCACCTAGAAGATATTACACCTGGTAAAGTTAAATGTTTTGAGATGGGGAGGTTAATGTGTCAGTGCTCAGCCCTCCCTAATTAGCAGCAGGGCCCGTGTGTGGCTGTGCTGTGAGCCCTGCTTTAATTAGGAAGGACTCACAGATGGGTCACATCAGCAGCATCACTTCACCTGCCACCTTCAGCCTTCTCTGATCTTCTCTTTGGTGTCCCAGGACCTTGGGTGAGTATTGATGTGGTGCTGGAACCCTTCCCAGGGCCATCCTGAGCTGGGTCTGAGGCAGTGCCTGGTGGTGAAGTCTGGGAGCTCCAGGTGGAGAAGGCTGTGGTGTGCCAGGCAAGGTGCTCTGCAGAAGGTCTGAACTCTGCACCAAGCTTGCTCAGCTCCTAAAGCTTCAGATGATCTGTGGACTCTTGAGCAGGCTGAGTGGTCTGGAGGGGTTGTGAGGGCTTGGGAGAACCTGGTTTGATTTTGTTTTGTTTTGTGTTTGGTGTTCTGTGCTGGCAGCAGCCCTGGGTCGTGCGTGTGACTGCAAAGAGCAGTCCAGAGTGGAGAATTTTGGAAGGATAGAACACACCATTGGAATTGTGAACCTCTGCACCACAAACCTGCCTTGAAAAGCCTCTCTCAGGCAGCCAGAGGAGAGGGGCAGATCCCACCTTGTTCACAGCAGGGCAGAGCTGGGTGTTTGTCCCTTGTTTCTGTTTTCCTGTCACTCCTGTGACAAATAGGTGTCCTTCTACACAAATGCCTTCGGCTCTGCAGGCAAAATGCAAAACCAAACTGTTACATACAGCCAGCCAGAATATTCCCTGTGAGGGGGAAAAAATGTAATTTCCTCCAAATTACGACTTTTTGTGGGAATATCTCCATTTCAGTGCTGTTTCATTCAAACAAAAGCTGATGAGCTCGCAGTATCTTGTTGAAATTGGAGCATTTAGAGTTTTCTTTGGGAAACTGTAGCTTGAATTCTCTCAGCATATAAAATAAATTGGAGTATTTGGGCTTTTATCAAAATGAAATGTTTTGATTGCCTTCAAGCGGTATTTTCTGCTTAACGTTACACTTCTGTGGAAATTCTGAAATTCAGTGTTTTGTTCTATTTTGAAACACAAGTGCACATAAACCCTCTGGAACTTCTCACAAATGCCTCTTGCCAATCCAGACCCCACCAGAAAAATACTTTGAGTGCCTGGTGGTCGCCTGAGACCTGGGAGCAGGCACAGCTGCTGTGAGGGAATGCAGGAGCTCACACTCACCCAGCAGAAGGCCATGCTCTGGCCAGGCAGTGTGAAGATGAATCCCACTTCTAAGCAATTAAAGGTTTATCCATTGCTCAGATTCCTTTTTCCATTGATCCAGCCTTTGAGAGAATAACTAATGTATTTAAAAAATCAAAGCTAATGGTGCATTTTTTTTTCCTGTTCGCTTGAGGCTAGCATTGGTTTTAAAATTGGCTTTGTGTCAGTTCTTTGGCAAATTTGCATTTTCCCTCCCTGGCAGGAGGATGGGAAGATGCTTGAGCAGGGCTCATCCTCAGACTGGCAGCACCAGGGGCTGAGTGAGCCCCTCGTGTTTGAGCTCAGGCTGCAGAGCTCCTGCCTGCAGTTTTCAGAATGCAGCATCCTTCGTAGGACAATCCTTATTTTAGGAGTGAAAATCCCTAAAGCTGAAGGGCAGGGGTAGAAATAAGGTGCTTTTTAGTGGCTTTGCAGGTGTGAAAGAGCTGCTTGAGGAGAACAAAGTGCAGCTTGGGGCAGTTTGCTCCCTGCCTGAGGTCCGTGGGGCTGCCTGGCTCTGGTGAGCATTAGCTCAGCACAAGGACCTTGCTGGCTGCCACAGAGCTTTTCTGCAGAGCCTTCCCTCCATCTCTCAGGCTGTTTAGTCCATTAGTCACCTCGCTGGCCTTAAATAAAGGAATTGGAGATTTTCATTAAAAGCCCTGAGCCTGGGAAGCTGATGCTCAGCAGAGGGTCCATTTTCACCTGTAGGAGAGGGCCAGAAAGGATAAAAATTGTCTCATTATACAGCAAGTTAGGAAAAATTCTGCTAAGAGGTGAGAGAGCAGAGGGGATGGAAATTTTTATCTTATTTTTGGGTGGACTGGGGATGGCAGTGAGGAGTGAATGTGCCCCAAAGGCCTGTGCCAAGTGAGCAGAGGAGCTCAGGCTGCTGCCAGCAGATGAGCACAGAAACTCAGCAAGGAGAAATCCACGAGTCTAAGAAATGTTTGGGATGGAGTGGAGCCTCATCCTGATTTTCTGCCTTAGAGATGGCTTCTGGAATTAAACTTACCTCTCCAACCCTCCCTTCACATGCAGGAGGAAAGGGACTGCTGAGCCAACAATATGAATGATTGATAGGATGATGTTTTTGTGGCAGCCCTTAGAGGCTGCTGAATGCTACCCTTCCCCTTAGATTAATTAGGAATGCTTTCACCTGAAATCCTGGAGACCTTTTCCTGCAAGCCTTGGGTGTATACAAAGCATATCTCCTCCATTCAGGACATGTTCTAATTCCCCACTGAAATCAGCACTCAGCCAGTGCTAACACCCACACGACTTCCAAATGTGTCTGCAAAGGAGCAGAGCAGCTTGAGAAATATCTGGATTTCTCTAGGAAGCCAGAACATGACCCAGCCTTGGTTGAAATGACAAAAAGGTGTTGGACTTACTTTATTTTTTTCCAATATTGTGGAAACATGCTGCTGGACAACAAATGCCTCTGGAGATGCAGAGGAGGGTGCTGAGCTGCAAACCAGAACCTGCTCAGCACAGGAACACTCCCAAAGATGAGGTTTTAGGGGCCTCTCTCTGCCCTTGTATTACTTCTAATCTGTTTCACTGCGGGTCATAAAGCCTGGTGTGCTGAGTTTTTCAAGTGCCATTAGTTTATGGGCTTGTTAACAGAAAGGATTTTGTTGGTCTTTCATGGTCTGAATCTCATTGAACCAGAGATCCCTTGGTGTAATTTTGATGGCAGAGGAGAATCAGGTTAATGACATTTAGGGTCATCTTTCAGAAAATATTATTTGAGCTGGTTCCCTTTTCCCTCCCTCCTGTTCCTGCTCTCTTGTTGCCATTATTGGTGTTAGCTGGGTATCACTGTGGCTGGGTTTATGTGATTTATAGTTTGGGTTAAAGCTTCAGAAATGCGGGGCAGCCACCTTTTGGGGGCTGTGCTCAGAAGAAGGTGAAGGAGTCTGCAAGAAGCATGTTTGTTTGTTTGTTTTTGCATGTGTGTCCTTGTGCAAAGCTGCAGATGGGAATGTGAGGGTGTTTAAAAGCCACGGGAGAAAAAACAAGTTAGACTTTTTAAAGCATTGTTAGAGCACAGCAGGCCCAGTGATAGTGGAGATGTGAGGCAATAAAAGGGTGAATCAGTTAACTAGGATGTTTAGTTAATATACTGCTGCAGTCAAAACTCCTCTGCTGGCAGTGCTGCCTTTCTGTGTGAACAGAGGAATTGTGAGACCTGAAGAGGACAAGTGGGTTGGAAATAGAACTGTGTGCTTCAGCAAGAGCAGGAAAAAATATCCAGAGGCAAGTCTTCAACAGAGAGTGTAGCTTCCAGAAGGGCTGGAGTTTGTAGGCAGTTCTTGATCCACATCACAAGTTCTGTCTTGGACTTTTCATAATGCTCCTGCTGCTGAAGGAGCCTTTTGATGGTTAAAACTCAGAGACAGCCTGGCCTGGCATCATTCACCTTTTAGCTCTTTTTCAGTTTTCTAGTTAAGTGCAAACAAGGCTGCAGTGCACCAGGGAGAAAAGTTTTGGGTTATTTCTGGGGAAAGCAGTCTTAGAACCTACTGCCTGCTTTCATTCATCTCCTTTCTCACAGGAGAGAGCAGAGACCTTGCTGATTTCAGTAAGGCATTTCTCTTTAAAGGTAACAACCTCTGCAGCAGCCCATGTTTTGATGGGACATTCTTAAGATCTAATGCACAGACACCCAAGACCTTTCCTTTCTTCAGAGAGGTGAAAATGAGGTTTTGCCTTCTGCAAGCTCTGTATAACTAAACAACCTATTGACTTGCCTGCTCCAAGGTGTCTGCTTTCTCAGGATGTATTAAACATGACAGACACTCCTCCAGTCCCAGGCAGGGCAGCATTAACCATGCCTGGGCACTGCCTCTGCCCTTCCCAATGGCCAAGCTGACAGGAGGGAGCAGAGGGACTCTGCAGCTACACACACCAGATAAATAGGTCAAATATAAATGCTTTTGAGAACAGAGTAAATGACTTTGCTCTCATCCACGCTCCCTCACACACCACCAACTCATCAATATCCTCCTCTCTATGACAGCCCTGAGAAAAACAAGGCAATTCAGGAGTAAAGGAGGTTATTTAAACAAGAATGCCGAGTAGCTTTCTGAAATAACTCTTGTTCATTATTGATCTGCTGGGATTTTTTTTTTTTTGGAAGCACTTTATTAGAGCAACAGGTTTAAAGAAAATAAATAAAAGAAAATGAAACCAAGAAACAAAAGAGCACAGTGAAATCCTGAGCAGCCCAGGCTGCACAGAGCTGAATGTCACCATGGAGGAGCTGGCTGGGGTGAGATGGTGAGCACAGGCTGGGGGAGGCAAGGAAGGGTGTATCCAGAACCCAGAGAAATGTCTTTTAGACTTCTTGCAGTGCAGATTTTATTGCATCTTTAACAACTGCTAAAGCTGGGCATGAAGGTGGTGTGCTTTTAAGAGCTGCTGTCTCCTCAGCTTTGGGTCAGACTGGCTTTGGCAGACAGGACTCACTCTGCAGGACCAAAGAAGTTCCTCCTCAGCTTAATCAACTTTATCTTTTCCCTTTTTTTTATTTAATAGGCTGTGTTTCAAATGCTGCAACAAGTCCAGACAGGTGGCTATTTCACAGTTACAGTAAATAATTTACATGACAAATTCAGACCTGTCCCGTGGTCCTGTATTATTCATGAATGAACAGGCTTGTTTTTTATGACAATGTTCCTTATTCAAACAGAGTCTGTGATGTATCTCAGTCCCTGAGTTCATTTCTGTGGCACCTGGCTTTTTGCCAGCTTTTTGTTGCTATTTTCTAGTTTGCAAAATGTATTATCTAGATTGTATTTCTTCAATTCACTCTCTGAGGGACTGGAACTTTTATATACCACAAAGATTTCTTTGTAGTGAAACCTCACTCAAATGCATATTTCTGAGCATTTTCCTTTGTACAGTTGGTCTTGCACACAAAAATATCATTTGTATGAAGATTCATGGCAAAGGGCAGGAATATCCCCAAGGAAAACACTCAAGCATCATTTATATAAATCTTCACAAACACTTCACTGTTGTTTGCTCATTTTGGCTTGCACAGATCTCACCCACGGGGTTTACAGATGTGAGGGTTTGGCTCCCTGGTGACCTCTGGGCCACCTGTTATCTCTGAGCATCTCTCATCCCCTTCATTTTGCTGGAGCTGCAGAGGACAAAGCTGCAGTTTCCCAGCTCCTTGCTGAATTTCTGAGGTGTGGATCTTGTTGGGAGGACACACACTGTGAGTGGAGCACAGGAGTCACCTCTCAGTCCTTTACACACTTGGCCTTGGGAGTTTACACACTCTTCACCTATAAAATGTGGTAATAACAGCTCCTTTTTCTCAGGAACCCTTCCCTTGTCCTGTCAGCTCACCCCACAAGTCACAGATCCAGGGTCAAATCCCACCCATTTGTACAAATGAACCCTCACCCCAGCAATGACAAATAAACATTCAATATGTGTGTGACACCAGGCAATGTGAGAGTGCTGAAACACAAATCCATCCGTTTGTAATAATTTGTGTACTGCAGAAATGTCTTATATAGGGGGATAAGTGACCCTTGTTGCTCATACCTGGCTGATTTTCTGCCACCATGCTTGATTGAGTAATTGATGGTGCGTCCTGTTTGCATTCATCCCCTGAAATAAAGCGTGTATAAAAATAAATTATATCTGCTCCATCCCCTGAAAATAAGCCCATTGTCAATCAGTGAGAAATTAAAGATAACATTATCTATTTCTTCTTCTAGGAATGTGTGGTCACAGCCTTGAAAAAGTTAAAATTCAAGTGAGAAAACTGACCAAGCATGTTCTTAATGCCCTCTATGTCTTGAGAAAAGCATTGATTAATTTGCTACTAAGATCCCTTTGGATGAAAAGGGTCATGGGTTATTTACAAACAAGGTTTATTTCTCCAGATGGCATTATTCAAAATTGTGATGGGGGAAACTCATTATTTCCTCTGCATTTCTTTCTGTATTTGAGGATATACCAGTTTGTCAGATCTCTGCTTTTGGTACAGAATTCCTTTAAAAGCCAGAGGATATACCAAGCCCTCTCAGGAGGTGATGAGACTGCTGATCTAATTAGGAAAGGATTGGAGCACTGCAGTCTCCTCAGATGGCTTCACTAGAAATCGTGGGAGCAGAGATGCTTTTGAAATTCTATCTGTGCATCCTTTATGTGTCTCTGGTCCACAGACCTCCAAGGAAGCCCCAGGACACCACAGAAAGTGGCAGCATCAGCACAGGATTAGCAGAATTTGTGGTTTCTGAAGATAGTTTTGGCTGTCACATGAGACCAAAGCAAGTGCCTTGATCATTTAACATCATGAGCCATCCTCTGCCACTTCTGACAAGTGCCAGGTGCTAGCTCTGCCTTAAAATGCCCTGCAGTGGAATCTGAATATTTTATCCCTGTGTACACATTCTTCTTTGTACTTTTGGGCGGTGAAGCTACTCCAGTTACAGCAGTGGCAATTTTAAATTTTTTTTCTTTTTTTCTCATGGAGCAACTCCCTAAGAATGACCCCCAAGAAGGAATTTGGGGTTGTAATGCTTGGGTTCTTGGACAAAACATTTTCCGAGTATCCTAAACCCCAGCTGCAAAAGTCAGGGCATCCTGAGATCCATTTAGATGTTTTGCAGATCAGTACAGCCTTGCAGGGGAGCTGAGCTCAGCAGCACTCTCATTTTGGGCTGTGAAGGATGGGAAGGGGATAACAAGGATAATGCAAGTCAGGAGTGAAGGGTGTCAGTGGGGACCTGGAGGATCAGGTCTGGAGCAAGACTAAGCTGTGCTGATAGAGTTTGTTTTGGGATCTTGGAGTTGAATGAAGACAGCAAATAATTCTGGTTTAAATGAGGGAAAGATCAGAGCTCTTGTGGTGCTCCAGGGCTGGAGGAGAGAGGCACCCCAGGCCCTCCCAGACCCTGCAGGACAAGGGCAGGAACAGCCAGAGGGTTCCTGTCAGGAGCCAAGTGCATCTGTAAGCTGTGCCAAGGGGGTGATTCCACACAGAACCTCATCTATTCCAGCCTGTGCTGTTTCTCCCTTCATAAGCAGCAAGATCAGCAGGAAAGTGTGTTTGCCCAGGGCCAAATTCAGCTCTGCTCTCATCACCAGCACTAAGGACTGCCTGCAGAATTCATACCCAACTGTTTATCCACATAACCAATGCTCCTGTGGATTCAGCACAGGAAATCACACAGCCCAACGCTGTACTCGAGCATCTCGTGCTTGCTGCTGCTGCTCTGCTAACCAGATTAGGTTCCCCTGCTGCCTTATTCATTTTGCACTCATTAAATCTAAATTTAGAAACGAAGGCAACTCTTCCCCCCTCTGGGAAAGGTAGCTGGGAGAGTCCTTGTTGCAACAAGCCATGAGGAGGAAAAAATAGCATCTAGATTTTCTCTCCTGTGAGATGGAAACGTAAATGTTTCTGCTGAGGCAGAGAAAGAAACTTGTGCCCAGCTCCCTTCTGCCCAGAGCACTTGTTGGACCCTGGGCCTACAGAAGTTTGTGCAAATTGTTGCAAGCATGCAGCAAAAGGTTTATTTGACCCAAATCACAGGCATGTAGCAGTGGCAAGAGCTGTTATTTGCTCTGGCCAGAGCTATAGGAGTTGTAGCTCGCTGCTGAGTTTGGACTTTGGGCTTATCTCCAGCACTGCCCTGGCAGATGAGCAGTAGCTCCCAGATCTCAGCTAAAGAGACAAATGCAAAGACATTTCTTCCTCTCACTGACCTTTAATAATCAATGATGTCAGCTTTTTGTGGAAAAATAAAGTAATTGTGGTGTAAAATCTGCCTTCAGGTTCTTAGGAGCAAGAACTGGTGGGCAAGAGGCTGAAGAGGGGTGAGCTCCTCCAATGCCCATCCCAACTGGGCATCCCTCCAGCTGTGCCCTGGCTCACAGCACAGCTGGAGTGAGAGGGAAGAGCTCAGGTCTCCTGGGCAGCCAAATGCCATCACAATAGCAGGGAACCTCCAAAGGATCTCAGAAATCTGTGTGAATGGGTAAATCTGAGCATGGGTGTAACTGACCATAATGAAAGTGGGGAGAAACAATCTGGGCCATCTCTGCATGTGCTGAGCTTGGACTGGGCAGAGCTGGATTCAGTTCTGACAGCTGTCCAATATCATTAGCTCAATGTGCAGTGGCAGCCAAAAAAAAGCTTGCAAAATACCAGGGATGCCACTGAAAATGGAAGAGTTGTTTTGTCTCCATAGAAAACCTTGGGATACCCCCATTTTTGGAGTGGGACAGCCCTGGCTGGGGATTTGGATTCTAAATATTTAGCAACCTGGACAGCTGCTGAGTGCTGCTTTCACACAGAAAACTGGGGAAAGGATGGGTTAATTTTGGCTTTGAGACAGAGGGCAGCCAAGCCTGAGATGGTGGCACAGCTTAGAGCATCCACAGGGGCTCTGACCAGGAGACATGGACTGTCAGTAGCTGTTAAACCCACAGGGTGGAGGAAGCTTGTCAAAAGACAAGCTCTGTCTGTGCATCTGCACAAGATCCTGGCTGCATGTTGGTACCTTCCCCAAAGGTGCAGGCTGAGCCCCAGAGCCCATGTTGGGAAGCACTGCTCCCTTCCCCAAAGGTGCAGGCTGAGCCCCAGATCCCACGTTGGGAAGCACTGCTCCCTTCCCCAAAGGTGCAGGCTGAGCCCCAGACCCTCTGCCCCTTCTGGGGCCTGGGTGGTGCAGTTGTGCCCTGCAGGATTGCAGGCAGCATCTTTCAGGAGCAAAAATTATGTGTTTGACCATCATGTGGGGAAAAAAGCCCAGTGAGAAGATCTGTCAGCAGTTGATTAATGAAGCATTCCCCTGTGGAAGGATCTGTGCGCAGCTTTCTGCCAGGGAGCCTGGCAATGCCAAGAATGAGGCATGGGATCAGCACCCCTTCCAGAGCTGGGAAATACAAACCCAGCACACAAACAAGCCAGTTTCACTGATAACTGCCAAGGGAAACTGCACTGACCAGCACAGCTTGTTAGGCAGCAAAAGCTCGAGCAGAGAATATTGCTGGGTGAAGAGTGTCTTAAGGTTTTAATAATTTCCAGTTTATTTCATGGCTGGTGCAGACTGTGTTGTTCAACTTATTGCAGCTCAGCCTGAAGGTGCAGCTTTTGACTGAAGTGTAGCTGCAGATTTAAACCAAAAGCAGCAGCTGGGACCTCCTGAGCTTTGTGCTTGTCCTTCCTGGAGAGCTGTGCCTCTCCAGGCAGGGACAGCAGTTCCATGTGTGTCTCATCTCCTGGGACACTGTGGCTTTTGGCTACGTGCTGGTCACAGCTCCACTTCACCCCCACAAACTCTCCGTGGCTCAGGAGCTGGGTCACAACAGGATGGGAATCCCTGGCTTTGCTCTGGATGGCTGGAGGAGAAGCAGCTTCCACCCATCTGGTTCAGATCTGCTGCTGTACATTGCCTGCAGCCTTTCAGCAGCCTGAAGTTTCCTCTTTGTGCCATGATCTTCCTCCTCCAGGTTCATCCACACTTGGTTGGCACTGGGCTGTGAGATGGGCTGAGAGTGCCAATGCAACTCCTTTAGGGGGAAAAAGAATCTGCTTTGACTTTCAGGCACAGACAGTGATTTTATTTCTATAAAATAGAGCTATAAATTCATCTGATGCCAAACAAACACTAGGCAATGTCTGTGGTAAGGTGGGGTGGGGGAGTTATACCAGAAAAAGATGATATTTGTCACTCACCTGTCTCAGTTCTGAAAATGCTCTTGTCTCTAGGTACTGACTGCTTGATTTTCACCCTGCCTGCATCATGGCCTCGCTTTTTGCTCAGATGAATTCAAGACTGCACAGCTCAGAAGAAAAATATTTCCTTTTCAGCCCAGCACATAAGTTTGTAGCAAGGAAGAGCTGTGGGCGAAATTGCCAAACAGGCAAATAAAGGAAAGTGCTTGGGATGGTTTGTGGTCTCAATAGAGCGTGTATGGCAAGAAAGAGAAAGATTAAAAATCATATTTTTAACTGTCCATCTACCTGACAGACACCAGGATGGGGTCATTAGAAACCTGATGGGTAAAACAGGCAAGGCAGGAGTAGCAGGCTGCTAAATTACATGAAGTGCAGGCACAAATTGCAGGCACACAAAAAAAGGAAGGACAGTGCAAAAATTGTAGCTGAAGTATCCATTTCTAGACCAGCACTTGTGGTGCTAGGAAACAGATTTATCATTTGGGTCTGAAGGAGATGAACTATTTATTTAGCTTGGAGATTGCCCCCAGCAATTGTGAATCGAAGGTTATCTAATGTCTTTGCCATAGGCTCTAAGTGCCTGGACAGTTAGCATATGCAAGGGAATTACTCACAGATAAGCATCCAGTAATTTATACAGAGCATTGCAGATAGAAACCTCTCCCGTATCAATTTCTGCCTGCTCTGCAAACTGCTCCCATTTATCAAGCTGGATAAATTCACAGGCGGGCTGTGAGGGGGTGCTGAGACCTGTGTATGCTTTATCAGTTAATACTCACTGAGGTCCCTTTGACATGATTGGAGTAAATCTTTCTCTCCTTTTCTTTGGTTATGACCAGTCTATAATCTTCCAGGCTAAACACCATTCCCATGAATGAAGAATAATACTGAGGAGTAGGGGAAAAAAAATAATACATAGGGAGAATGCATTTCATCTCACTTTGGAGGTAATGAGGCAGTTTAGTGTGACATGTCATTTAAAACCAGGCTTTTCTTTTTTATAGATTCCATATCCCTGAAGAAGTGACTGACAGATCAGTGCACAACATATTTTTCCCAAGGAGAAAAAAAAATTGAGGTTGACACAAAGGGGAGGCAGCAGAGTCGTGATGATCTTCAGGAAGACAAAGGGATGAGTCTTTCTCCATCAGGTAAATAACACAGACCTGAAGTTATGCAAATTAAGCTAAAAGCTTCAAAACCAGTGTCTGTTGGATCAGGGTGTGGCTGTGGTGCCTGTGTCCTTTAACTGCCACCTCTAAGAAGTTCCCTGACCAGCTCTGCAGTGGAGGCAGCCCCAGCCATGAGCCCTGAGCTGTAAAATCACAAATTCACAGGATGGATAAGGTAGGAAGGGACCTGGAGATCATCTGGTCCAACCTCCCTGCTCAAGCAGGATCCCCCAAGGGCACCTTATTCAGGATTGTGTCCACACAACTTTTGAGTAACACCAGGGAAAGAGACTCCAGGCTCCACTTGCCCTTTCCTTGGGCTTTGCCAGCCACCTGCTGCTGCTTCCCAGAAAATTCCTCCTCTGTGCCCTGTTTTCCCTGTGCTGTGGCTGCCACAGGAATATCAGCTGAGGGAGCATTTGAGGTTTTCTTTGGCTGGGAAGATCTGCCGAGGCTGGGAGTGTTCTGAGGACTGGATGGATCCCAGCAGCTGTGTTTTGTGTGGGCTGCCAGCAGCTCATTCCAGGCTACCCAAAAGGGATGCACAGCTGTTCACTGCAACCAGACAGAGCCTCCTCTCCCTTGAGTGTGAGTGAGGGCTGTGGAGCACGCCACAGATGAGACACACCTTTGTTAGACAAGAAAGGAGCTATCACCACCATCCCAGATGTGAGAGATGTTGCCACATACTTGGACAGGGGCCATCCACAGCTCTTAAATGAAAAAAAGAGGTGCATAATGAGTCCTGGCACGTGTGTATTCGAGGCCATCTGTTAATGTGATCCGGTGCCAATTTGTGGAGCTAGGAACCAGTCTCTGCAGGTCACGGATGCCAAGAAGAGATGGGCTTAGAAAAGGCACTTGCAGGATGTGCTAATGGCCAGTGTTTATCAGTGAATGCATTCGAAGGAGACAGTGCTGCTCTTCGGGGTCCAGCACCACAGCAGCCCATACAGATGGAGCCTTCCTGCCATGTCCTGATGTCTCTGCCCCTGCACTGAAAACAGGAAAGTTCTAAACTTTCGTAAATACAGCAAGAAGTGAACTTCTAACCAACCTACTCTATGAGTTGTTTCAGTATTTATCCCTCTGCTGCATGATGAGGTGCTCGGGGGGAGGCTGGAGGGGAATTGATGTGTGTGTGAGCATCCTTAGGAGCAGGAACACAGATTACAGGATGCATAAAGAGCCATTTCCCCTGTGGCAAGCACAAAAACCACCCGAGCCTGTTCATCAGCCATGCCTGGAGCCTCACTTGCAGGACACCCTGAGAGCAGGAGCCTTCCCTCCTCTGCTAATTTCCAAAGGACTGAACCTCACATCAGGGGACAGCCAAGTACGGAGGAATGAGCCAAGGTTACAGCCACCAGACACTTTTTAAAAAACAGTAGATTTTGATAAAAAGGGCCCTGAGCAAATCAGATTTATTTTCTAATCAGTGCCTGGTAATGTCATCATCATACATTTGCATAAGCAGGATGTTTTATGCATTGTTTTCCTTTGAGCAGGTACCTTCTCATTTGTGTGCGCTTGCTGATGTGCTCTCTTAACCTGCCACAGGCTTCCCCAAAGCTGCTGTCTATGAATGCTGCTCAGATAATAATTAGGAATATTCACCCTCTCTACATCCTTTTGCCAACAAAGGCTTGGAAAAAAACGCAACATGATTTTTATATAATTTTTTTTTCCCAGTTTCCTCTCTCTCTTTGTCCTTGTTCAGGTGGCGGCTGCATGGAGGGCAGGTGCCTTTTATCAAAAGACAAGGAGTCATTTTCTCCTTAGGAAATGTTTATGTGCCTTCCACAGCACCAAATTGAGAAAACAGATTACCTCTCAGAAAGCCATCTGTTCCAGCACCATGTGAGCTCTCAGGTTGGTTCCTGTGTTTTATGAGACGTTTGAATCCTCCCGTGGTTTCTCCCTCTCACCTGTCTGCCTGTTACAAAAACTGTTCTGAAGGCTCAGGGCACCCATTCAGACACGTCAGCACCTGATTCCCAAATGTTGTTTAAGGGTTGCATTATAAAAAGCCAAACCCCACCCAAAAGAACCCTTCCTATTGTGCTTTAAGATGGGTGAGCACATCCTAACAGGAACTGGATGAGAAAATGAGAAGAGGTGGGAATTTTTTTGTTATTATTTTATAGTAAACCAATGTTTCCCCACCCCTAAACCACAAATTATGAGAAGAAATTCATTTCCATAAACAAAACTATGTCTTTCCAGTGAAGATTTGAAATCTTGGGAGGATGGCTGATGTGGGAGGAGACATTTACTGAGAGCACAAAGGATTTTCCAGAGAAGGCCTCCAGCCTGACACAGCTCCCATGAGCTGCTTGTGTACCCACCACCAGCTGCAGACCTACAACATTTTTCTTTGTTGTCATTGGGAAATGTGGAGATTCTCCAAATTCTACAGTGGCTCTTCTTACAGTCCTCTTTGATTCTTGAAAAGTTCATCTGCTCCAATTATGCTTTCTTCCATTTGCTCACCCTCCTCTGCTCATGTCAGAGCCATTTAGTTTCTCCTTAAAATCCGAATGGGCATAAGATGGACTGATGCCAGAAAAGCACTCATTGCATACCAAAAATACCCAATAAAAAGCTCTCCCAGCTTTAACACAATACATTTTCTGCATAAAAATAGGGGAGCATGTAGAGACCGAAGGCTAGAGAGTTGTCACAAAGCACATAGAAATTACTATTAATTTAAACAGATTTATCTTTGGAGTCACTAGTTGATGCAAAGGGATATGATAATGGGATACACAACTTTTCCCCTCTGGGTCGTGGGTTATACTGTGATACAGAGAATTAGTGGCTAAAATAATTAACAGCCACTAGCTGGTAGCACAACTGAAATCAGATTAAGCTTGTCCATCCTGCTCCAAACAGGCCAGTGTCTCCATTTCCAGGGCCACCACTAATGGACATCTCCTCCTGAAGAGATCTGGCATGGCTGCAGCAATTTCCTCTGTAGAAAAACTGTTTAATTGGTAAATTTTCATCCTGTCACCTAGCTGGGTCGCTTTTCACTGCACGAGAGGCTCAGAGTAAGGCTCTGTGGTGCTGTGAGGAGTAACAGTGGTGCTGGGGGAGATATGGAGAGGTTTTGTGCTCTGGGGTGGTCTGTCCTCCCAGGAGAGATGGACATTATTCCTGTCTGTGATGCACAATCCTGGACAAGCCCCATCATCACTCTGGGGCTGTTTCCCTTTGTGGCCTTGCTCTTCTCACATCACTCTGGCCACTTTTTGCAAGGGAGCCCCTCACATCCCACACACCTTCCCTCCCAAAACAAGAACTTTGCAGCTCCCCTCCCTCCTGCCTAATCAGCAATGACTGCCTAATGGAGCCATTATTTTCATCTCTAATTGAATGATTTCTTTCTCTCCCTCCCTCTTTTATTTTTTTTTCTCCCAAAAGAAATGTCAGTAAAAACAGCTCTTTAAAAAAGAAAAATAGATGAGCTGCAGCATCCAGAGCAGAAGTGCCAGCACTGCTATTTTTAGCAGGGTCTCCCACGGCTCAGAGCCTTAGCAGGGAGGTCCTGGGAGGTGACCCAGCAAATCCCAGGGTTGGGCAGAGGCTGCTGGTGGTTTGGCAGGTGTGATGGCCAGTCAGACAGCAGAGCTTTGCTTGGCTTCAGATAAAGAATCCACGGTACCTCTGTGGCCAGGGGAGATGCCAGCACTTCGATTAAGCCACGCTGGGTGGTGCCCACATGATTATCTGTTTCACAGGCAGAGAAACTGAGATGCAGGGAGATTAATTGACTTGCTCGGGTGAGGTGAGACCAGAGAGAAACCCCAGAAGTGTGATTGTCTGTGCTGACTCTAATTGCCAGCACATCCATTCCTGTCTGGGAGAGGCATCCCCAGAACAAAGCACAAAGCCATGGCTGAGGGTACCAGCGAGGCAGGAAAAGAGGTTCCTCTTTCTGTATCATGCCGTAAGTTCTGAGACTGCCTGGTATCCTGAGCAGTGTTTAAAGTATGGAATTAGCAAAAAACAGATATATTTATTTATTCATGATAACTAAAACCCTTGGAAACCATTCTCCCTCCCCCCCACTGCCATCAGTCCCCTTTTCTTTCACTGTTGTCACACAGGGTATTGTGCCTGTTACCTTCCCACTGATTCCACAGTTCCTGCTTTTCAGTCATCATTTTTTAACTTAAAAAAAAGTGAGCCATCAGTGGAGCAACCAGCCTTCACCCCATCCTGAGCCTGTGCTCTCCAGGCTGGATGCACTGCTGCATCCCTCCTGCCCCTCTGGAGCAGCTTCTGAGCCATGTCAGAGTTAATCTTTTGACTCGAGTGTTTTGCCTCCTCCCAGGTAAAAGAGAGGAGATGATGGTACAGTGGCAGCATCCCACTGAGCCCACAGTAGCATGAAACCCTCCTACCTTGTACAGACAGCACAGCAGACTCCAGGAGTCTTTTTGGGAGAGACTGTGAGTCCCCCCAGCAATGCCCCTGCCACCCAGCCCTGTGTGCAGGGCAGGTTTTAGTGCTGCTTTGGCAGCATGAGGAGCTTTTGTCACCATTTTTGAGCAAAGCCCATCTCTGCACTGCTGAGCATCTCTGCAGGCTGCGAACGCGCCTCGGAACCCACGGGCTGCCCACGTTCACACCTCCACTTAGGGAAAGCTTTGTTCTCCACTGCTGAATTGAGGTAAAAAGAAAGGAGAGAGAGGTTTTCTCTTCCCATTCAGCAGTGGATCATGGAAGAGGCAAAATTGAACGTGAGTCCCTTGTCTGTAGCAATCAGAAGTGATGGAGGGCGGCCCCTCGGTGTCCCAGGCAAGAGCTGGAGTCACTGAGAGTTTCACAGAGGTTTGTGCCCGTCTGAAACCCTGAGTTCTGCTGTGCAAAATGGATTTGGCAAGAGCTCTGTTGCTGCAGGGGCTGTGACAATGCAGGAGTGTTGGTTTTCATTGTACAGTGCTGTAATGAATGAATAAATCGATACCAATTAAGGCAGATAGTTTATTGATTGACATCCCAAGGCAAACACTACATTTATTGCCAGGAGTAAAACACACTCCACCATATACCCCAATAACCACAGAGCCATAATTTGATACTATTAATGTGTGACACAGTAAATCATGGCCCTGTGTCCTGCTCCATCCAGTTCTGTCCCAGCTGATACAAATACACAATACAAAACCTCCCACAAGATGTTAGTTTATCTGCACACAACAGCTGAAACTCTGTGTGAAGCTCCTCAGGGACTTTCCCAGGGGTCAAAACATTTCATTATATCTTTGATTATGATGTTTGAATGCAAAACTTTGCAGAAGAACTCCCCTTTCACCTTTGCCAACAATTCTCCCTCCCACCTCTGCCAGCACTCTCTTTCCCTGTTTGTCAAATAGGATTTTGTCCCTATTCTCTTCAGCTCTCCTTTCCACTGGTTTCAGTTCCTGATTTTCAGCCATCATTCCAGTTGGACAATTCTCATCTCTGTGTCTCCATTCCCCCAGTTTCCAATTTATTCACTTCAAAAGCAAACACTCAGATGTGTTGTTTCTTTGGTGTAGCCTCTAGTCCATCTGACACCTCACACTCAGGGTATGCTGTCTTCTTTTTTTATTTCCTCTTCCCTCACTGTCCATCCTACTTAGCCTGAAATATCCACTTGACAAGAAAATTGAATTCTTAACTTGGATTTATTAATTGGAATTAGCCATTTGCAGTTTTCAGCTCCAAATTTCTCTGCAAGCATTGCTACCATTCTGTCATATCTCTTTTGTTTATTTGTTTGTTTGTTAATTAAAGTCCTGGCATTTTGGTTTTTTATCATTTATATTCTATTTAGTGAGACCCCCTTTTTCTACCTGCCAAACCCTTCACTTCCCACAGATTTTTTTTTTTGCAGAGACCATTCCTCAATCTGTTCTTCCACTGTCCTGCATGTTTCTTGCATTCCTTCTCCAGATTTCTGTCTTTCTCCACAGACAACACCTTTGTTGATGGATGCTCCTTGGAGCCATAACTTCTTTATCATGTTGAAGCAGCAGGGGTTTTTAAATTCATTTTTAATGGACACACTTGATTTCTAACTTACTTCCAAAGCCTGGTGACTCAGAGATCTTCTGGCAATTTCTTATGTTGTGGCCCCACAGCCATGCACTTGAGATGGGTCCTTATGGGATGAACAGGAGGTCACTGGTGGTCCTACAGCAACTTGCAAAGGCTTTGTATTGAAATAATCTCTTTTACAGCAAAGAACAGATGTAACATGTACACTGATGAAATTCAGTTCTCCCTGTCCATCTTCTCTCCTCTCTGGGTATCCCAAACTCATCTGCCTCTGGCTATATTTTGGTTTAGTCTCTCAGGTCAGGGATCCTCCTTACATTCCCATTTCAGCAATAAAAGTTTACAACAAATGTCTGCAGCATTTCCCCTGTAATACCCTGAGCTGGTTCTTGCTCAAAGCCACAGTGAAGGAAAATGAAAAAAACACATTTCATAAGGTTAATGCCAGATTTGATGTGCTCCAACAGCAAACCCCACCTTGAAATTTAATTCCAGTCTTCATCCAGGGTATCCTTTCAAGTCTTTTTTTGAACGACTCCAGCTGTGAATTTGACTCCCTTTTTCCAACTCAGACTGACTTTGGGGCACTTGCTATGTTATCTTAGATCAAAATATCAAGTTATTCATCCTATCCTTATGTCTAAACATTACTCAGGTTGTAAAACAGATATTCTGAGAGTGTTCAAAAACTCTGTTGGAATAGAAATAGGGTATCGCAGTAGAAAACCATTCAAACATGAACTCTCAGTACAAAGCTGTAGCTAAAGGGACAAATATGAGCCATGAATGAATAAGCAAAGAGATTAAAAGTAGTGCAGAGATGCTACATATAAATGAAATGTCAGTGAGATGAGTTTGGTTCTTTTTTCAGTTTGGGCATCGAAAACTCAAAGAAAGATGCTGGGAAAATTGGAGAGAGTTCCCAGAGTGATTTAAGACCTTGAAAACCATCTTTATTGTGAGTGGCTTAAACCCTAATCTATTCAGTTTATCCAGCAGAATGCAAAGAGCTCTGCAGCCTTCCACTTGGGTTAGAGATTGCTCACATTTGCAGCTCTTTAATCCCATCACAGCGGGAGCCGGGCCTGGGTATGCTCAGACTGGCAATGTGGTGTGTGTTAGAGAGACAGGTAAATAAACCTTTCAGCAGCAGACCTGCAGATGTGATGAAGTCTCTGCCACTTGAGATGCCTAAGTCAAGACTCAGCATCTCTTCAGATGCACAGGCAGGACTCCCAGGCATGCCTGCAGTGTAGTTACTGCTGGAAGAGGTTCTGTGGTCTGGTTAACAAATGCTGTATAAATAAATTAGCAGAGTCGTTGCTTCAGGCCCTAAGAATCTATTAATACTTTCAATTCCTGATTTTTTTTTAACCATCATGCCTCCCTCTTACAAACCACATGCCCAAAACGACGGTCAGATCATGAGTCAATTACGCTTGAGTACAGCTCTGGATTGTACAACTGAGAAATCCAAGGCAGCAAAACTTAATTGGCTTTTCCAAGGGCATCCAGCAAATCACTGGCCAAGCCAGCCACTGAGCCCAGGGGAGCTGGTGCTTTCTCACTGCATCTCACACTTCCAGCTGCTCAGAACAGCGATAGCATCAGGCAGGAAGGAGGCCTTTGAAGGCTCCTGAAGGAGGTGGTTTTGACTCAGCATTATCTGATTCTGTGTCAAGGGCAGTATCTCGCTGGTGACAGCCCGTCAATGGTAATGGATGAGCCTGGCTCCTGACACAGATGTGCCATCTGTGATCGTCCCACCCCTGAACTCCTGTTCTGATGGACAGCCTTTTATGTGGATGGAGGAGAGAGGGTCACGTTCTGGTCCCTGGCCCCTCCATTTCAGCAGTTCAATGGAGCTGCCATCGCGTCCTGCTTCTTTCTGACCGTGTAATTTGTTGTGTCTAAGATTGTTCAATTTATTTCCCAGATCTGCTCAGTCATCAGAGGTTAAACAGCCCTTGGTTTATCCATTAAAGGTGGCAGCAATTAGTTCCCCCACACTGACTCTAAGTGAGAGCTGGGAGGGAGTGAGGTAACCTTGTCCCCAAAAGAGGATGGCACAAACACCCCAATGCCTTTGTACAGCTCCACAATGATTGCCCACCTTGGAGGAAGGGATTTTTTTTTCCCAAAGTGCAAGCAGTGGAGTGAACATCCCTGAAGGCCCAGCTAAACATCTGCTCCGGATAAAAGCTGAGGGGGAAACTGCAAGTTTGGCAAGCACTGCTGCAGCCCAGGCAGGTGCCTGGGGGCTGCTTTGTGCAGAGAAACTGCTGGGAGCTCGACTGGAGCATGTTGTGTCACCTCTGCCTGGCAAACCCAGCAAAGGAGAAATATCAAAATGACAAAGTTGAAAAAGTTTCCATGAAGCCAGAGTGGTGCAGAAATTCAAGCTGTTGACAAAATGCTTTAAGGAGCCTGCTGGAACCAGAGCTCATGAGTGTGCCAAAGCCTGGGCAAGGAAAACACTGGTCCTACCATCAGCACTTCACCTGCTCTGGCCAGAGGAGCCCCTCCCATAGACCTGGGGATTTGTTTGGGGTGTGTTTCCAGAGTGATTGGTCACATGTTGGCTCTTCTGACCCTTCTGGACAGCACAACATTCCTGCTGAGAGGGCAGTTCTGCCAGTGGGCCCACAGCTCTCCCTGGCACATTGCCATGCACCCACCTGCAACTGTCCATCTTTGCCCTTCATATTTTATACTTTTTCAATTAGATATGCATTGATTTGAAATTAAACAGTTTTCCAGGAGGTTTAACCAAAAGCATAGAGCTCTCCAAGGAGTATCCCTGGCTTGGTGGTGGGATGGGATGCTGTGAGGAAGGATGATATCAGACATGCACAAAGAGTTGAGGTGAGCAATGAAATGTCCCAATCTGGGTGATGCAAAGTTCCTGCCTGGCTTTAAGCACAGCTTCTCTGCAAATCTGCAAAATGGAGCAAGCAGCCATCCCTTCCCCACAGGGATATGGGGAGAATAAAGACTGCCAGGCAGTGAATGGTAAAGCAATCAGGGCTGCTCTGGATATGTGAGATGGGTGGATTGACTGCCCTTGCGAAAGCAGCAGAATTGTTCTGTGCAAGACTGGTGATAAATTGGATGAGAAGGCTCATGCAGCCCATCTATTAACAGCTGGCCTCTGCAAGAGCTCCAGCAAACAAATGCTGTTGCAAGATGATTTCTGTTCACAGGAAAAGAACTCATGTCTCTCCCTTTGTCCCCTCTTTTTATTGAGAACCACCAAATAGCAAATGCACCACCAGCTTTTTTAAAGTGGTTTCTCAGAAACACTATTGGCTCACCTGTTGGCTCTCCACCTCGTTGGAAATGAGGTTAAATCTAGGTGAAAAACAACAAAAAAAACCAACCTGAGAGTGCTTTGCATATACTCCAGGATGAATGAGGAGAATCAGATGGCAAAACAGACGACATCCGGTAGCTCTCAGCTCTCCCATCCATCCTTTTTTCTGAGCCAACCAATTCCCTCCAAATGACAAAAATACATGCTATTTTTGCCTTCCTGATTAGTTTGTTTCAGTAAATCCCACTTCACAGATAGACCCAGCTCACTTTAATTAGGTTTGGCATGTTGACAAGGAGAGGAAAGAAAACACCACAGGACAGTGCTGTCTGGACACACATCGCCAAGCAGTGACAAAAATAAACCATTTTGCTACATAACAGCTAAGTGCTTCCTGACTGCCTGCTTTTATCCCTGTGAGCTTCTACCTAGCTGGTGAAATCAGTCTGACCAATCCAATTCTTTACTGAACAAAACCTATTTTTCATCTCTTACTATAAAAGGTTCTAAGCCCGGCAAAATCGGTGCCCATTTGGAGTTGGTTTTATTTTGATTCTTTTTTTTGTCCCTCACCCTTCACAATCTCTCCCATAGTTCCCACATCCCATAGTATATTTTATCTCCTGCCTGTTCAGGGCAATCTGGTCATTGCTAGGCAACATGTCATCATAAATATTTCATGGGCAGAGGAGTGCTCAGAGATGCAGCCAAAAATCTTTGTGTGGAGCTGCCTCCATGCTCTCCTTTGCTCCCATTCTCCCAGGGGTGCAGCAGCACACACCAGCTCTGGATCCCACAGAGAAGAGGTGACCAGGATCATGCTGGACAGAGGTGTGGGCTTCTCAGCCAGCATCATGCCTGACCCAGTGCTCAGCAGATTTTCCAGGCTGCCCTTTGGTTGCAGAAGCTGGAGAAAGTTGCTGCACCCTGCCCTGTCCAACCTCCAGGGGTTTGGAGTTAATACTGTCCCTCAGAAGCAGGCTTTGGCAATTTTTAGAAAATTTTGTGCATTTTTATGCGTAGTGCGGAGAAATGGGGTGGGCAGACAGAGTATGGATGCCTGCAGATGAACACCCTGTTCCTGACCTTGCTGAAGGTGCACTTGACATCTTCCAAAAAAGCAAAATACAAACCCTAACCAGATGTCACAGTGCCCTGGGCATGCTCATCCTTACTCCAAGACCTCCAGAGCTTGCTACCCCAAAATAGCCACACCTCTCATAATCTCCACTCCGTCTCCTTTTCCTTGGAGCAGAATCCCACCTGGAATGTGTCAGCAGATGAAGCTCTGGGGCCGACTGAGCAGCTCTTGCTGGGAAGTTGCAGCATTTTGTCAGTAAAGCCTTAACTGTGTGAAGAGTTCTCCCTCGTGCAGTTGTCTGTCACACTGTCATTTTTCACAGTTCCCTTATCTAAAATGAGCCTGGCCTGCCTGTCTTTCCATGGCTCTGTGGCTGATTATTGCTGCTGTAAGAACTACAGATTCAGAGTTAGGAGCCTGACATAAAAGTGGAACCACTCTTCCTGGTGGGCTGCCTGTTTCTTAACCATGCATGCAGGATGGGGATCCAGATTCCCTGGTGACCCCCAAAAGGGTTTGTGTTGGCTGCTCAGAGCTGTCTGGGATTTTGGCAATGGATGTTTCTAAAATAAAGCAGCCATGTGGTGAGCACTTCAGGCAGGGGTTACCTACAGGTGCCAAAAAGATGGCACACTGAGGGTGGCAAAGATCAGTCTGGGAGTGAGAATTACAGCATCATGGAGGGCACTACAATAAAACTGCAGCTGTTTTCTCCTATTGCTGATTTTTGCAAGCAGTAAAGGGACTCAGCTTGGGCCCCACTGGGCTATGACCCAGTGCTTTACACAGAAATATCCTTTATAACGTTTGTAAAGCAAAGCCTTGCTGCCCTAAAAAGCAACCTATCCATTCACACCAGCCTGAGCAGCTGCAGCTTCAGCAGTCCTTTAACTCATGATTTGGAGAAAGGGTTTGTGGTCATGGCACCCTGAAAGGTCTCAGCTCTGCTCCAGAAGAAAATGAGCTCCTTCCAGAGGCTTCTGGGCTGCTTCTGGGCTCCTCTGCAGTAAAGCCTCTGCCTCAGCCTCTGCTTCCCCTTCAAGGCACCAGCTCATCCAAGGCTTGCTCGATGCATGGAAGAGCAATGGGAATTTGACAGATTAACTGAGTACTCTCCTGTCTAGACTCCCTGTCAAGCCAAATACAATCTTAAAACAAATGACCTGCTGCAGCAGGCTACTGCTCACGCCTGGATGTTAACAAGAGCAGAGACAAGTGCAGGGAGGTATTTTGAGTTTATCCATTTGCTTTCCTTGGCCCAGTGACGTGAGCTCGTGGCTGTTTATGCAGATCTGATGGTGCAGAATTTTGCCTGCCAGAAGAGCAACCTCATCCCTTGGTACGTGCTGTGCCTCCTGTGGGCGTGGGAAACCCATTACTCAGGCCCCAGTGCTGTGCCTGTGATTGGAATGCTTTCATCACGTCTGCCTGGATCATCAATCAGGGGGTTTTATTTCTTTGCAAGCCAAGAAATAGGTGATGCTGGAAGAACCCCTCTGGAGATGCTATTAGCTGAAAGAAGCAAGCAAGGAAAATATGAGCACGTTACTAAGCGTGTGGGAATGTAATGATTTCAGATCAAAACCTCAGTGTTTTGTAACTCTGTGATGCTTTTATTTTAAATGCTTTAAGAGAATTTTATTGCCAGATGAAAGTGCCCAACAATGGAAAGGATCTGATGCAAAGCCATGTTTTAAGTAAAAGATACAGAGACAGGAAACTCAAGATTTCCCAGTCTCTTTCCTAAGGAAAAGTGCAAGTGTTAGCTACTGGGTGTCCCCAGCTAAATGGCACCAGGTGATCTCAATCTCAGTAAGAAGAGCCAGCTCATCAATGAGAATATTCACCTTGCCCAGAGTGTATATAAGGACAGACCTGAGGCTGACCCAAGCTGTGACTCACCTAAGCTGCAGACACGGCATCTCCAAGTGTGGGCTTTTGATGTGGCCAGAAGTGCCCACTGGGCTACCTGGGACCAGTGTGGCACCAGACAGGCTGGCAGGGCTCCTGCAGGCTGCTGAGAGATCCTGCTGAGCTTTGCCCCTGAACTGGCTGGTGCTGTGCCAGCCCTGAAGCTGTAGGTCTGCACTCCTGTGCTCTGTCACTCCTGCCAGTCCTGTTCCTCACCCCCCTGAGGCTGGCAGGGACAGCAGTGAGATGTGCAGAGGTGGCACAGACCAACACTGTCACTCTTTGCAGTCTCACTGATGAGCAAAGGGGATGTTAGGCCTCATCACCATGAGGTTAAAATTAAGCAAAGGTGCAGGAGACACCACAGTAGCCCCGTGGGCAGAAATAGTGGTGGGAAGTGCCAGGGAGCTCCACGTGCCTGAGGCTCAGGTGCCAACAGTGCAGATGCTGCCTGACTCAGGCTGGCTCAGACAGCTCTGCAGAGTGCTGAATTATGCTGCCAGACACAGCCACGGTGACAGCAGTAAAATGTCAGGGACCTGGGCAGCTGTGAGGCTGAGACAGGCTCCTCTCAGTCTGCTGAGGACAGGAACAGGGACCCTGAGTGTGAGGAGCAGCAGGCACTGCTCCCCTGGCTGTGTCAGGGCATGGGTGGCATTGCTAACGTGGGGCTCATCTATCCTGGGAGAGCTCTGCTGGTAGGAGGTGACCTTTAGGAGTCCCGGTGATCCATTAGGCTGTGGAGGGACTCTTGGGATTAATTGCTATCAGCCAAGAAGACGCTCCTTGCCCAGCATCAGTCAAAGGCATATTTGATTATCTGATTCGTTTCCAAAATTTGTCAAAAAGATATCTGGAGATCCTGACCTTCCCCAGAAAGGACAAATCCATGAACAGAACATTTTTTTTATAAGGATATAAAAATGGCTGTACCCATCTGATGCAAACATCAGCTTTGCTCTGGTGTCTGTCAAACAGTGAACAGCAGCAGAAGCTTTTTGTATCGGAAGAGAGGAAACATCTCTCTCTGTCCTTTCACCTTCAGGCTCTAGTACTGTATGCACTTCTTCAGGCAATGTTTAAATCTTTCTTTTTAATGACTCTTGACAGGTTTTTCTGGCCATGAATATTTTTGGTGCCCGTGTTATCCTGTGGCAGTATATTCCAGTTTAACTATGTGTGCAAAATGCTCATTTGCTTGACTCTGCAATTCCAGAGTTTCACGTAATGATCCCTTGTTCTTCTTCTGCAAGAACAGCAAATAATTGTTTCCCACTCACCTTCCCTCTGGCACACTTTGCTGCGATTCCAGTTCTCCCCTGATTTTTCTATGTAGCTGTGCTGTCACATGGGCAGGTGGATTTAGCTGTGCTTAATCTACCCAGTGCAGGTCCCAGTGAGCTGTGACAGTGGAGGGATGTGGATGTTGCCATGGGTGAACAGACTGTGAGTTTGTGTGGCTCACACAGCTGTCTATTCCATGGGACCTCCACTGTTGTTGTCCCTGCTGGGTACATCAAATCTGACATGGATGTGCCTCCCAGGATTGCAGCCTCTGTCCTTTAGATGGGACAGGATTGCAGTTCAAGGAGTCACTCTTGCAGTGCTGGTGTCTGGGGTGACAATATCTGTTAGTGTGACTAAAGGTGTGCTGAAGGCCCAGCTGGTATTTGAAGATTTGGGCTGGATATTGACTGCAAACAGCACCTCAGTGTGGGAATGGAATGCTTTGAAAACCCCTAATTTTCAGAAGTCCCTGACTACTCTGAGCTAACCTCTGGCTGACTTTAAAAATGAACCCAGCCTGGAAGGACTCTGCAAGCACACAGCCTATTGTGGCCACCACTTTTCTTTCCTGTACAATACCAAGAAGAATTAAAGACCCTGGTAGTTTTTTTGCCCCAAACAATCACCTATCATATATAATGTATAGTGCAGGATTGAATTTCTGCTTGCCTGCTTTGGTATTGTCAGAAGCACAGCTGAACTCAACTTTGCAGAGCAGAGCCAGCCTCAAAATACTCACAGCAATCTGTGTTGTCACCCCTGGAGTTAAATGCCTCCAGACAGTGAGGGCAATTCAGGGCTGAACCCATCCTGTGTCTCAGCTGGAGAAGCCAGTCATGAATCATCAGGGCCTAATGAATGCTGTGCTGAGGATTATGCATGGATGCAGGAGGCAGCATCCAAATTCTCCACCAGAAATGAGCTGATTGCTTTCAGTTTTTCTTACTTGTTTTTTTTTTTTTCCTTGAAATGTGCAAATGAAGGGAGTTTCCCCAGCCTCAGAGTTCAGAGAAAGGTTTTTGTGTTGAGATCTTGGTTATGCTATGACATTTGATTTGGGAGGGCAGCCTCACCTGACACTAACTTTTTGTAAAGTCAAAATACAGACTTACAATGAGGTCACTATGCACTAAAATTTCTGTTTAAATTGTCATCTTTAATTAAATCATTCCATGTATTTGGAGGAATAGCCAGTTCCACTACAGTCACTTTGAAGGGATTTCTTTTCCAAATACAAGACCATTAGGCAAATGGTTTCATTTTATGCCAGCTGAGCTTATTTCTCAGAAGAAACAAACACAAGAGAGCTTTTTGTTTCTCCTAATTAAGGGCATGGGAAGGCATTGGGAATGACGTGGTATCAGTGGGCAAGCATGGCATGTGAGACAGGCACCTCAGGAGAGGCTGCTGGAGAAGGACATGCTCTCTGCTCATGCAGCACCTCCTTCCTTTGAACAGAGCAGAGAAAGTGTGGGTGGAGAAGTGCCCATTGTTTCTGTGCTCCATCTCTGTTCTGTCTGGTGTGGAGTCATCCTGGTGTAATCTCTCCCTTCCAGCTGCAGGGTTATGTCCCTTTCCATCAGGGATAAGACTATTCCTTCATTGACTTCTCCTGTGCGTCTCAGATTCATTTGATTTCATCTTACCCTGACAGCGATTTTTTTTTCCTTCCTTTCTCCAAAGAAAAGTCCAAACAGAACCATTTAGGAGCCCATATTGGCAGAGAAGATGGGATAAGAAGGGTGTTAAAGCACTGGAATAGGCAAGGAGAGAGCTCAAAGCTAATGCCAGGGGAGCAGAGATTATTCCTGTGACCTTCTCTCAGGCCATCTTTGTTTTGAGTACTTCCCAAATTCCTCTCAGCTGTGGTGGGTGAGTCCCTCGTCACCCCTCACACATCAGCAGGGTTTACCAAGGACCAGTGTGGCTCAGACTGTTGGCAGAAGGTCTTGTAAGGAAAACAACTGCCCTCCATCACAGCAGCATCCTTGAGGAGGGGTGCCATCCTCGATGCTGAGGTGAAGTCAAACAACACTGACCTCCACCAGGAGCAGAACATCCTTATTTGTTACAAGTAAGTAAAAAAACCTCTTTAGCCACATCAGCGAAGTGATGGCCAAGTGTTCTCATCCCTAATCATGGTGTTGCTGATTAACATTTGAATAGAGCTTCTAATTAGAAAGAAGACACACAGACAATCTCACCCTGCTGAGGAGGTGAATTCTCAGCTCCTACCACTCATTCCTGCATATGCTGCCCTGATTAGGGCTTGAATAGGACAATGATTAAAGAGGCCACTGCCACTGTGCCACCTCTCAGTAGCACAGCTATGTTCAAGGATTTATTTTCAACTGAGACTTGAATAAATGTTTTGCAAATGTGAGCCACTCCTGCGGAATGGGAAGAGCTTTTAAACACTTCTGAAGCGCTATTCCATCTTGTTCCTGGTTTTATCACACTGATCTCCGCCTCTGCAGAACATGCCCCGTTTGACCATAATGTATTTCAATTAGTAGGATTGTGGTTTAAGCATATGTATTTCACTTGTTCATCTCTTTCATTATTCAAAAAGCAGCCGAAGCCTGGTGAAAACCTGGAAAGTGATTGAAAAATCACTTCTGCTTTCTTGGGTGAAGTGTTTTTTTCAAGTTCTTCCATCCATTATATAATTTATTTTGCTTATTCATTTGCATTAGGCCTAACCAAAGTCAGGGCTGCTGTGCCAGGAACTATTTGCATTCAAAGAAGATCATACTCAAAGTCTCCTATGGAATTTCCTATCAGGAATTTCTGATGCCTGCTTGTGTCAATTATATCAAACCACTGAGAAAGACAGCTTTTCTGCCTAACCCCGTTACAGAGCTGGGGAACAAAATTGTCACAATTGACCTAAGTCTTGCTGGACATAGGTGTGCAGCCACCTACTCCCAGGGACTCCTGGTTCCAGAGCATTGCCAGGTGAATCCCTGCTGCAACAGCTTAAGGCATTACAGCCCCTGGCTGTTTTGCTGCCTCTCTGCCAAAGCTCAGCACCTCAGCCTCTTCTGCACCAGGTCAGTCTCACACATGGCAGGAGTGGCTTTGAAGGATGCCAGAGCCTGCCTGGGTGCAGCTGAGGGCCAGGTCCTTGTGCCCTTCTGAGGAGGGGGCAACACCCTAAATCACCACAGTAACATTCACATCAACCCATCTTTCAGGTACCTTTCCCTCCCAGACACGCTGGCTTAGCAGAGTGGGAGACCTCCTGCAGCACAGTGAATTGTGAGCTTATTCTTCCTGTAGACATTAAGTTAGATAAAGAAGATGAAAAGTGTTTTGTGGCCTGTAGCATGTGGAATAGATCTTTTCCAGGCCCTTCTGCACTAAATTCCCTTTGTTGTCCTCATTTTTCCTAAACAGAACTGCAAAATCACCCTTCTTTCAGAATTAAAGACATTTTCATAAATGGGATCTGGACAGTATTTTCCATCCAGGCACCCAAAATTAGGCTTTATGACAGAAGTGGACTCATTATGAGGAAGGCAGTGAGCTTTTGTATCTTGGAATCATTACCAGGCTGTGTGGAAAAGAGGCAGGAGCAGGTGAAAAGGGAGAGGCAAAGCTTGCAGTGTAAGATCAATGATCTGATTCAACTGTGGGGGAGAAGCAGAGAGATTTTACATAAAGCTATGGTAAAAAAAAAATCTCAGAGACATACTTCACTTCAGAAAAGCCTTTTCTGTAGAGCTGGGCCATTGTCAACTAAACATGCAAAAAGGCAATTAGCCAGCTTTTCTTTTTTTATTTATTTTTCATCTCATCACAAAAGCAGAGACTCTGCCGTGGCACTCACCAGGACCTGCCAGGCACACACTGAGGCTCATCTGAGAGGGAGACACTGGTCCCTTGGCCTGGTCCATCACCTGGGGCCACAGGATCTCCAATGGCCTCAAGTGCCTGAAACTGTTAGGGCAAAAACTGAAAATTGTTCAATTGACTTGACATTTAACTTCCCACAGCAACAGCAAGGGAGTGGGAAGAGAAGAGAAGAGAAGAGAAGAGAAGAGAAGAGAAGAGAAGAGAAGAGAAGAGAAGAGAAGAGAAGAGAAGAGAAGAGAAGAGAAGAGAAGACGAGAGGAGAGGAGAGGAGAAGAAGAGAAGAGGAAGAGAGAAGAGAAGGACACAATTTGCTGAAAGATCCTTTCTGAAGGAAGAAACAAAATGATGTGGCACCCTCCCACACTTAGAGCTTGACTGCAGGAGCTGAGTTCACACCCTCCAGTAATGATCATCATATAAATGCAAAGACATCTCTGTCATTTAGCAGCTGTTTCCTGAATTTCAAGGTAGTTTGTTCCTATGGGCTAGAGAGTGACAATTCCTGTACAAGTACAGCAGAAAGACAAGTTTAAAAGCCTCTCCTCCATCCCTCTCTGTCCCCTGAGACCTTCCCAGCCCTGCTAACTGGGTTTGCACCCAGCCTTCCAGCTCTGGGGCTGCTCTTGCTCAGTGGCCAAGATGAAAATGGAGTTTAGAGAGACCACAATACACTGGAAACACACTGACCCCTTCCAGAGCTGCTCTTGGGGAGGTAACATGCACCAGCACCCCCCCTGCCCAGAGAGGTCCCCATAACCTCCCTGAGGCAGGTGAATCCCCACTGTGATGTGAAGGCAAGAGCTGCTCAGTCCTGTGCTCAACTCACCACTCTCAGCATGTGTGGCTTTGGGAGTCCTGCTGTCCCTGCTTGAAAGCCAAAATCCTCAATGACTTCTTTGCCCTTTTTCTAACTTCCTAACATCCCAGCTATTCTGGGATTGTGCCCTGTCAGGACCAAGGGCTATTCTTGGACCACTCTGCTGATCACACCCAGCAAGGGCAGCCTGCACTGACAGCTCCTGCTGTTCCAAAGCACGGAAGGGCAGGCAGGAATAATTTTCCAAGCCAAGGCAATGTGAGGAGTGCTGTGGCTCTCTCTGTTCAGATGGTGCAGCTCCAGAGAGAAGCAGCTCAGATACAGCAGCAAAGCAGGGAAAGTGAGTTTGGAGTTCAGTGCCTCTGAAGGCGAAAACAGCAGCAGTTGAAAAATTGATGTAGCAGTGAAAAGTTCCTTGCTTCCAACAAGAAATAAGGAGAGTTTCAGGCAGGAGATGAGGTGCAAGGTCTCTGTCTTAACTCTTCTGCACCCACTATGCATGCAAAGGTAATTTTAATTACAAACTTGCCCGCTTTAGAAAGGAATATACTTCCAGAACCAAATTACTGCCCATGGTAGCAGGAGGAGGTGGTATGAAATCAACTGGTCTAGGGAACCCTTACTTTTAAAAGCCAAAAATAACATGGTATATAATGTAAAGTTCAAAGTTGAGCACTGAGGCTAGGGACTCCTGTGCAGTATAAATTCAGTGTCATAACAGAGCAAGAGTGGAGCAAATTGCTGCAAAATGCAGGACCTGGTAAGTAGCAGCAGGGTATTGAAGACAAAGCTCACAAAGTGATTTTAACAGGCTTTGAAACCTGCTGCCATAGCTTGTTTTCAATTGCTGTGATTTTATTTGGGCTCGTTAGAGTGTCAGATGCTCAGGCTCTCTGTGGAGGTGAGAGGTGTATTCAGCTTATGCTCGTGCTACAACCAAATCAACAATAACCTAATAAATGATAACTAATAAAAACCAAGGTTTAATTATGCAGAACTGTGAGCATGTTATGAAGAGAGCAATCCTCCCAGGAGCAGAGGCAGCCAGAGGAAGGATGAAAGTAGAGGATGTGCAACTAGTGTTAAAAAGCTGCTTCACTGCCATTTTCACTGAGCTCCTTGGGTGTGTGTGTGCCATGGTCAGCTTGGCAAATCGCTCTGTACAAGACTCTAAAAACACAACAAAATGCCTTATCATGTCTGGATCAGGATAACAGGAAACCCAGAGAGAGAGCAAACATGTGCACCTCAATACTAGGGAGCATTTTGGTTAAATCCAGGTGCAATGAGCTCGTCTCCAAGCTCTAGGCAGGCTGGATGTTTATTCTGAAGGGCATGAGAGCCCATGCCTCCAAGTCCTGGCCATGGAAAGTGTGATTGCCAGGCTTTAGCATTTTGATATACTCTGTTATGAAGGAGAAAGTGATTAGAGAAACCCCAGGAGGTCCTGCCAGTCATTAAAGCTGGATCTAACGGCAGCAGAAGATGGAGCTGAAATTCTTGTGTCAGGTTTGTGTCTCTGAACCCACTGGGGCCACAGGCTGAGCTTTGCACAAGCAAGAGGCAGCAGCTCTGATTCTTTCTTCATGGCAGCCAGGCTGGCCAAGTGGTGCAGGCTCTCCCCAGCCTGGCTGCTTGGCTTCCATGTGGGAAGGTAACGTTTTTATTCCCCACCACTTTACCAGGGATGCTTTCAAACCTAATTAAGCTTAGTGTTATCATTGTTTTTATCACATTAAGATCCCACTTGGCTCTCAGCAGCACAGACCACAAAGTCAACACTGCATCTTTAAACAGAAACAACAGATTTTGGTTCAATTAAAAATTCATTAAAATGTAAATTACTTTTTAGGGGTTTTTTTTCCTTCTAATGCCTGTTCAGTGTGACACTCTAATGGCACAAAGCATTAAGGGGAGGTTAACTGGCAGCACAGAGACAAATTGCTCTCCATATACTCACCTGCTTAAGTAATTTTGGGAAATAATTTAACCCTTTTCTCTCATCCACAGGGGTTTCTACATCATCCCAATTGTTTGCTATGATCTTTCTTTGTCATAAAATCATCACAGAATGGNTGAGAACTAATTAACTTGTTACAGTTATCTCATTACATGCCAATTAAACTTTTCAACATTCCTTTTCAGTAGATAAAGGAACAGTTAAAGTCCCAGGGACCAAGTTCTGAGCTGGGGTAAGGGGGGCAGCTTTGCTGCCTTCATCTGTAATGCAGTTACTTTGTGACTCGCCTTTCTGCAAGATTATGGGAAGCCAGGGGAGATCAGGTTAATTTAGTGTGTCTCTGAAGAGGCTGAGAACTTGAACTAAAAAAAAAAAAAGCCCCTGATGGGGGTTTTTGGTTTCATAAGAGGAACTGAAGGACCCAGGTCAGGAATTTCTGCTCTGCGGCTGAATCAATCTGCAGGTTTTGGTAAAACCAACCCCCAGCTTTAACACATCTGCAAACTCTGGGGGGGAATACTGACACACCACACCAGATCCAGAGTCCATGCAAAGGTATCCCTGGGTCACAGGCTTTGGATTGGCATCTTTGCACCCAGACAAGCTCCAGCTGATCTCACACCAGAGCGCTCGTGGCAGCGTGATTGACTGCGCCTGCCCCCCTCCAGCTCTGTGATCAAACCACATTTGCCCAGTTCAGGTTTCTGCCCTTTCTCTGCATGAAAGTGTCAAGCAAACAAAGGAGAGAGAAGTAATGGAGGAAAAAAGCAAAGCCATGTGAGTACAAAGTGCTTCCCAAAGCCACAAAATAAGCAGCTGGGGAAAACTGGGAACTATATTGCNACTGTCATGATTTCTTATATCTAAACTGAACCACCTTATCCCACAGCTCTGCCTTCCCCTTTTCCTCTGCAGCTCTCCTACAGCTCTCAGGGAATCTTTTTCCCCAGGATGACCCATCCTGAAAGCCAGCTATTTCCTCCCAGACCCTTCTAGATGTGCCAGAATAAATTCCCTGGATGTTTTTCTTCCAGTGGCTGCACAAGATGCAATGATTTAACCGCACACTTATTAAATCATTTGATGCTCCTAATGCTCTGTGAAGCCACGTGTGAGCATTATTATTATTATCATTATTATTATTATTATTATTATT
>VZTZ01041457.1:2335287-2345600 GCA_013400955.1 Drymodes brunneopygia
GAGGCTGAGAACTTGAACTAAAAAAAAAAAAAGCCTCTGATGGTGGTTTTGTGTTTCATAAGAGGAACTGAAGGACCCAGGTCAGGAATTTCTGCTCTGCGGCTGAATCAATCTGCAGGTTTTGGTAAAACCAACCCCCAGCTTTAACACATCTGCAAACTCTGGGGGGGAATACTGACACACCACACCAGATCCAGAGTCCATGCAAAGGTATCCCTGGGTCACAGGCTTTGGATTGGCATCTTTGCACCCAGACAAGCTCCAGCTGATCTCACACCAGAGCGCTCGTGGCAGCGTGATTGACTGCGCCTGCCCCCCTCCAGCTCTGTGATCAAACCACATTTGCCCAGTTCAGGTTTCTGCCCTTTCTCTGCATGAAAGTGTCAAGCAAACAAAGGAGAGAGAAGTAATGGAGGAAAAAAGCAAAGCCATGTGAGTACAAAGTGCTTCCCAAAGCCACAAAATAAGCAGCTGGGGAAAACTGGGAACTATATTGCCTTTAATCTGTAAGGTAAACAGGTTCAGTCATTTTGGATATCACAGTAACATCTGTGGCTTTAAAATAAAATACAAAAATCAACCTGTAGCTGAGCCATTAGGTCCACAGTGTCACTGTAATGCTGGCTTCAAACCAAAATGAGAATCTTTGAAAGTGAGAAGATTTCAAGAGGCTCTTATTAAAGTGAGAGGTGACTATTCTGGCACTACTGAAGTGAAGGAGAAAGTCACTGTGATAGGACTGATGACTATAATTTCTGGTTTATTCACTCACTGAAGTAACTTTGTGAGAAACTTGGAAAATATGGGAAAGGACATGTGGGCAAGTCCACTGGCCAGCCCTACAAGGCTTTGACCTCAGCAACTTTCTCCACATAAAGGAGTTGCTGCTATAGAGGTTGGGAAAAGAACTCCAAGAGTGCTATTGCCCTGCCCCTGGTACCTCAATGCCACACACTGAGAGCCAGCTGAGGTGGATCACAACAGTTTGGGTGCAAAGCAGAGTTAGCAGGGACCAAAACCTTTTATCAGTGCAGAATCATCCCCCTATTGCAGGATCAGGGTGTTGGTTACCCCACAGTGAGCAAACCACGCTCTGCTAGATCAAGGATTTATGGAAAAGTGTCAGGGAAATGAAACAAGAGCAGGGAGGCAGAACGAGCTGTTTGCATCCTTCAAGTGCAGCAGAGGACTGCCTGTGAAGATGAACTTTAATTTAAACCACAGGGAAGAAGAGTGTTAATGCAACACCCACCTCATGCAGCTTTTCCAATAAGGGCTAAAATACAACAAAAGCAGCTGAAGAGGCTTTTCTCACAGAATCTTCTAACTAACTTTGTAAAGCCAGGCAGGCAAAATTCTTCTGGAGATCTTTCATGTCCTTAATTTGCTGAATCCAAACACTTAGATGCACCTTCTATAACCACTGCTGTTTAAATAGAGAGCACTCCTCAAGTGGGAAGGGTGAGTGTGATGTAGTGTTATGGAGGCTATTAGTACATACCAAAAGCCTCAGGAATTCTCCAGCATTTCTATCCAGGATGTGCTAAGATGGCAATGCTTGCATGGTGAATGTGTTTTTACTGTGTGCTTTTATGATGTTTTCATTATATGCTTTTATTATGTGGTTATAAGCTGCTAGAATGGAAACAGGAGCTATAAAGTTTGATTGATTGTTATATTCTTATATATAAATGGAGATTATTTTTTTTTCCACTAGCATCTATGAATGACAGACAAAGTTTGATTGAGATGCAAGTCCAAGCATTAAGTCCACTCCTGGAGTAATCAAATCCAGCTCCTCAAATCAAGTCAATGCTGATGGAATCACAGAATATGCTGAGCTGGGAGGAACCTACAGGGTTCATCAAAGTCCTGGCCCTGACAGGATAAGCCCAATGATGCTTCTGAGCCTTCCTCAGGTCATCAGACCCTCAGTTTTACACAGCTGGAGAGGCAGCTGGGACACCTGGTGCTCTGTGTGTCCTCAGAGATCTCCAGGAGCTCAGGCCACCAGGGCTCTGAAACCCCTGAGGCTGAAGCAGGAGCTAAATTCAGAAACCAAAGGGTGTGTCACAGACTTTTGCTCAAGATCCTATTTCTGATGGGGTTTGATTTAGACAGCAGAGTCAAGAGCTCCAAAGTGACACCATGTTCTCATTTAGGGCTTAATATTCTGTGACATGCAAGGTCTGATGAGTGCTGGCAAACACCCAGTGCTCCCCCTGTTCTCCTCATGCACAGAACAGCCCCTGCTGTGCTGCTCCAGGTCCCACTGGTGCCTGCACCATCCTGGTGGAATCCGGGCTCACTCCAGTGAGAAGTGAAGGAGAACTTTGATAACCTCTGTTCATGGTGGCCACAGTGATGGGCTCTTCCCCAGGGCTGCAGGGCCTCAGCACCAGGCAGCATCAGGGAGTGCAGAGCAAATCTTTGTGCAGTCCCCTTGTGTGGTTCTGTACTTTATAAAGCTTCCCATCTGCCACAGCAGGTATTTGTCAGGCCAGTGCACACTGCAACTGGTTTCAGCTGACACAGATTCTGCTTTTTTCCTGCTGTATTGGAGGCCTGTTCCCTGCAATGCTCCTTTTGTTGCTCACCTTCCCCGGAGACAGCAGCTCACTGTGAAATACCTCTCTCAGGCACCTCATCCCAGACAGAGCCTTTTCTCTTTCAGACCTGAGAGGGCTCTCAGCACCCAAAATTCCCTGCAGAGGCCCTTGAAGTTGCTGGCCAGCCCAAGAGTGAGGCACAGTGAGGTGAGAACACCTTGGCTTTCAAGGAAGCAAACCCAAGAATCTCCCTGTAATTTATTTATAGGAAGAAGCAAGGGAAATCTTTTGTGTTTCTCCAAATAAACCTCTCCCCTTGCTTGACTCGAATCATTCAAAAACCTTGCAAGGAGTGGGACCATTTCCCCAAGCTCTGTAGATTTTTGTGCCTTGTACTCTTGCTTGCTAAATATATGCCAGCACATATCCACCACTTACTGCAGCATGCAGGCTCATGATCTTTGCATGCCTTCTTCCCCTCTAGGACTGCCATAAATAAATCACTAGGTCAGGGAGGCTGGTACATGCCTGTGGTCTCTCTCCCCCACACTGGCTCTTTTTCTCTCTCCTTCCTCCTTCTACATTTGTACAGAGCACTTCAGCCTGCCCGGAGTGTCCCATGCAGTCCCTTTCCTGCGGGTGTTCAGTGCTAGGTGTGATCTGGCAGCAGATCATTCATATTCCTCACCATACAGGACACTAATGATCCCAGATCAGAGCAAAAATCACCTTTTGGCACAAGCTGCACTAAAGTTTTCCCTCCCAGGGAAGGTGCTCACTGAGCTGGCAAATCAGAATCCCATAGAGGTGCTGATTTTCGAGCGTGTGGCGCTGCACGACCAGGATCGGGTATTCAAAAATTCAATTTTGGAACCCAGAAGGAAAGTATGATCTTGAAAATATCCTGTCCTGGTTGCTCCTAATGTGATTGGGGTGTTTGCAATTCCCTAAGAGGTTTTTTTGGACTGATATAGGTGATCTTTCCTTGTTGTTGGCCACCAAGAAGTGAGTTCTAGCCAAGAAGTTCCATTCTTGCTTCACCTAGCCTGGGAGCCATGCTCTCCCTGCACCTTCTGGCTGGAGCTGTTCAGGGGAAATCCTTCTGCCCTACTTTACTCTTTCAAAATTCCCTTTATTTCAAAGCCTAAGCAATTCCCTCGGCAGCTCTGCCCACCACAAAGGACATGAAGGATGAGAAATATTAGCAGAAAAGAGTAGAAGAAAAAGCATTTATTATTGATGGGGGCAGAACGACAGTCACTGTAGTTACAGAAATCAAGTGCCTTTCTAGAGCTGAAATGAGGCTTCACATTAAAGGCCTTTTGCACAGCAGTTTTTTAGCTGTTAGCAAGAGGTGGAGAGAAGAAAAACTTACATTCCTAATGTTACCCTTTTAGGTTTTGTCATCTTTGCTAAATGGAACATATTGTCAGATCTCGTGTTTTCCTGGCAGAAAAGTTCTCATTTGCAAAGGACCATGTGTGCATGTGAAATTTTTTTCCCCCTTTTCTTTTTTTGGTTGTTTTAATTGCTGTTGTAGCCTGCACATTTTGCAAATATTTCAATCAAAATTTTCCAAGGCACCCTAAGAAGGCCAGGAAAAAGCAAGAGAGCCTTCTTGCAGGGTTTTTCAGGTGTGCTCATCACTAAGGTGATAGATTATTGAGTGGTTAACAGAGCTCTCTTAAACGACCCAAAGGAGGGTTATAAAGATTTTCCCCTTCTTTATCTATTCCCTGTGCTGTCACCCCCAGCCCTTTTTTTCCCCACTCTGACTTCTCACAGGTGGGAACAATCTGAAATTCAAACCATTCTTGCAAGAAACCCCCTCTCACACCTTGCAGTGCCCATGCACAGCGTGTTCCTTCATCCTACACGTGAGATTGTTTATCCAAACCAGGTGGATTTACCCCCTCAGCATCGCTGGGCAGAGTAATTGGCTTTCTGTCAAGTATAGGACCAGACTGATCAAACCTGCCAGCCTGGAACAGGTCAAAGCTGGAGTCAAACATGACCTGTGCTCCGAGGGCCATGAAATGCAGGAATACCGTGCTGGAGGTGCTGCAGAAACAAACCTGAAAGAAATGCCACATCTTAGCAGCTTGAATCAGAGATAAAAGATAAAACTCAAAACTCATTGAGGTCTCAGTTTGGCATCTGAACCCCCGTATCTGTTTATCAGCCACTTCAAATCTACAATTATAAGTGAGAATTACGTATCAGTTTGGGCTTATCTCGCAGGGGGGGATGTGTTGTTAAATTCAAATCATTGCTGGTTGTGTGCAACAAATGTGCATCCTTCATACACACCGTGGGCACCTTCTGAGTCACTGAAAACACGGCCTTGATGGGTTAATTATTTCTCTGTGAGGTGGGAAAAAAAGGGTGAAGTGTGTGGGTTAGGGTAGAAGCAGGGAACAGGGAGGAGTCTTGTGTTGTTTATGTTTCAGGATTAACAGCAAAAGGCTTCTTTGTTCCTCTGGTGACCGTGCAAGACAAAACACTGCAAGTGCAGGTTTGAAGGAAAGGCTGGAACAGCTTGGATAGCCTGGAATGCCAGTGCTGGGGGTGACATTTGGGCACTCACACTTCCTTGGCTGGGGAGCTTTGCACAAATCCATGGAGATGCAGAAATTCACCACGTTCTTCAGAGCTGAAACACCTTTATTCTCCTGCCTTCTGTCCTGGGCATCACAGATTGAGCAAAACATACCCAGGTTCACAACACCCCCCAAAAAAGAGGGCTCCCCATTGTGTGTGTCCATACAAACACCCGTGCACACACAGCACTGCCACCCAGTGGCTCGCTGACCACAAACGGGGGTGCAAACTTGCTTTAGGGCGGTCTTTTTCTCCCCTAAAAGCCATTAATATGGTGCACAAATTTAATACAAACACACACCCAGCTCTGCCTGCCCCAGCTGGAGGTGCCTGGCTTGGCAGGCACTCAGGGCCAGGCTGTAGGAGTGAGCCAGCTGTGCAGCTGCAAGTGGAAATATCAATTCCTTGGCACCAGGTTCAGGTAACAGGCAATTTGCAATTGTCACACATATCCTGCCTTTTCCCTTTTTTCTCCCTTTTCTCCCTTTCTGTGTGTGTCTGTGGTTAATTGCAAGGGGGAGGACGGCAGACCTTATCTCTCCTGACTAGTGGTGGCAAAACTGAAAAATTGTTTTCATTACCAGGTGGAAGGCTTTTCACATGCAAATTATCGATATCATTGTGAATGTGGCATTTTTATTAATCCAAACCAGCTTATCTGACCAAAAAGAAAAGAAAGATCATTCTTGTTTTATATCAAACATTTTGCTCTGACAACGGCGAGTCGTATTTGATGAAATATTGCATGGATCCCACCATTTTTACAATTTAGTACAGAAAAGAAAGAAATAGGAAGGACTAATGGATGGGGTGGGGTTTGGGGATTTTCTTGATGGATTTGGGGTTGGGTTTTTTTGGTTTTGCTCTTTTTATCTTTAAGACACTTTTCCTAAATGCAGACAAGTGATGCAAGTTCACATAAGCATTTTAACTTCTTTTCTTCAACATCAAAGAAACTGATCTGGTTTTATAGATGTATTTTTATCTCTCTATTGTGTGCACTTCCCCTTCAGACACTGGGAAAATAAGGTCACGTTCCCTACTGAGTCCATCCTTTTCTATTGATTTTACTTTCTTAAAATCCTAATAGAGCTTGAAATTAATACAGTTTAATTTTCTTCTCCCTTTCTTGTGAACCAACAAAGCTTTCTTATTGCTGCTACACCACTCTGGGTACAAAGACGATGACAGACCTGGCATCCTTCTTCTAATGGCAGAAATCCTTGCAAAGAGAAAACCAGGAAGGTTTTGGCTCTTTATCCAAGGATGTAAAGGTTGTCTCTTCCATTCTAGAAGATGAGGAGTGAGGGATGCTTCTTTACCCATTTCAACAGGGGATGGAGCACAGAGAGTTATGGACCCCTGTGATGTGGCAAAATTCAGATTTACTTCAGATTCAGATTGATTTTAGGACAGGTGTAAATTCCTCTGCTTGGGCTGCACCTCAGTGCTCTCTGCTGATATTAAAAAGAGCCCTATTCATATTCCCAAGTCTGGGACACACAGCTTGTCCAGTGTCTGGGGGCTCCTCCAGGAGCCAGGTGAATGCACTTCAGCAATGGACAAAGCCACTTCAGGATCCAGCTGGAAGACACTGACCCAAGGGTAGATGAAGGCAGGTGAGGAGAATGATGGCTCTGGAAGCTGCTGGGTTGTTCCCAGCACCCTCCATCCACCAGCAGAGCTGCTGGGGTGGTGCTCTCCAATCCCCTGCTCAGCGTGGAGACCAGCAAGAGCATTCAGGAGACGAAGGGCATCCAACCTACTCAATCAGCATCCTGCCTTCCTGGCAGTGAACCTACTGGGGAGGAAAAGACACTCCACGGCCGCTGGGAGTCACCTCTCTTTGGTGGGAGGGTTTCACTGGTGGAAGCAGCGAGAGGCAGGTTCGGTGTCAGCAGTGACGCGATGGAACATGACAGCCCTGGGTAACACAGGCTCCTGTGCCCGTTCCTCACATCACAGCAGTGCTCAGCTGCATAAAACAGGCTGTAAACTTTGCTCATTTTGGCTGACAGATCTGATAAAGGTTATGTGTGCTTTACAGCATCAGGAATTTGATGGAGGAAGGTCCCCTGAGACCTCTCACTGCACCAGGTCTTAGCACTTACCACAGCGTAGCAGGGACCTCGTGGGTCGTCTTCCCTTTGCTTGTTCAGGAGTCACTACCCACCCCAATGATGCTTCTCACATAGATTAAAAGCATTTTAAATATGTATTATTTTTGCACTCTCTGTGTACCTGTGCCTTTCATACCCACATCTTAAATTCATCACCTCTCTGCCACTTGTTTGTAAATGTCCCCAGGTGTTTAACTCTTATGCTCTGAATCCTCTGAGCTATTGCTCATGAGTGTGGCTATTACATATTCCTGGTATTTCTCAAAGGTCAAAAGAAAATGTAAAAATGCCATTTCTTTTCTCTTCTCCTTACAAAGCAGAAAATGCAATATTGTTCTGGTGCAGTCACTTTAGCTGTAATGCCAACATTTTATTTTTTTTTAAGTAGACCTTATTGTATTTACTGCAAATGTTCCAGATACAGAATTACTTCCTCAAATTATTAGGAACTAGGAGATATAATCAGCTTTTATTCTGTTTTAGAACATATTACTCTACCACAACAGTCTATTTGCGACAGTTTGCTCTCATCTTCCTGCAACCTATCTTACAAATGAGACATCAAATTGAGGCTGTGGATGCTTATGGACCCAATCCTGCAACATTTATGCACCTGTTTAAGCTGAATCATGTAAAGATTCACGGTGGATTGAATGTGCAGAATGACTAACACTTGAGGAACTGTGGCAATTGCTCCAAAGCAGTCTGCAGTTCTTCAGGATAATGAGCAATGCATGAAACTGGTGCATTATCAGGGTGGATTATCTGCTCCTCCCCCAAATCTGGCCGGGATGCTGTAAAGGATGGACTCGGAGTGCATGCAGAGTAAACTGTCCTCTCTGTAGTCAGTATTATTATATTAATTTCCTTTTATCGCTGCAGCAGGACTCCTGACTGTGCAGAATTTAGCCCTCAGCAGTGCAACGAGATCTCGAGGTTTTTGTCACAGTGTCACACTTGGTGGTGTCATACAGCTTTGTTAATTGATTACAAAATAATTCAGCAAGCTGCACTTCTATCCAGCTTGCTGCCCCCTCACCTCAAACCAGCTGCACTTCAAGGTCCTGGTCTCTGTGTCTGAAGCCCAATCAGCAAAAAATGACCTTTCTCTTTGACCTACATCTTTCAGAGGAATAAAGCAACAGATGACACCAAGTAGAGGATTCACAGGGCTCTTTGTGTGAGCCCCTAGCAATGGAGCTCTCCAGTGAAGGGCATCAAGCTTAACTCCCAGCTCACCCTGCAAGGAGGATTTTTTTTTTCAATTTCAGTTAACAGCAGCATTTCCATTGACTTACACAGGAGCAGAGCCAAATCCCAGCGTGTCTTTTCAGAAAAGCTACTCCTCAGCAGAAGAAGCATCTCAGCAGATAGGATGCCCTTGCCCCTGAGAGTCCTTGTCCAGGCAAACCAACTCCCACTGAACTCTGAACGGGCTCTGAACGTTCCCCCCACTCATTGCTCAGCCTCCATCGAGATGCCTGTTCTTGCACACCGCCACTGTGATTGGCAACCGAAACACAAAGATCAGACAAAAGAGGCTGAAGCACCACCTGGGATGGAGCTGAGAAAGATGCAGGGGCAGATATCTCCATCTGTATTCTTGAGGACGTGTATGAGGAGAAGCCAGCTGTGGTGTGGTGCTCCCGAATCACAGGGGGCTGGTGCTCTGCCCTGCTGCATCTCGGCAAACCCCAATGTCAGTCCCTGCACCAGCAAGGTCACCTCAGAGCCTGCTTCCTCATCCTCAGGCCAGTCACACTGCTGTGAAACTCCACAACAGGGTGCGCAAAAGGAGTCCAAGATGAATAAAAGAGAAGGAAAATTAGGTTTTTCTCAGATTTACACAGAAGGTAAATTATGGGGCTACTTACACCACCTAAGATCACTTTCTCCCCAGGGTCCTGAATATGCTCTATTATGAAAGCTGTATACTGGAGTGTAAATTTGCCATATATACTACAGCATAATTGCACCAGATTCACCTGTGTTGTATTTTTTTACCTATAAATGTAATGGTGATTTGTTTGTCTCCTCTTTCTCCAAGAGTTTCAGAATCCCCAGGAAAGCACATGGGCCATAACACACTCCTTCCACCATTTAATCCAGCTAAAGAGAGAAGTCTTGTGCTGAGTGTGCCTTCCCATACACGATGCTGGTGTCAGGCATCCCTGGACATATGGACAGGTTTATCCTGGTGCAAGGCACCTCGGCAGGAATCACACAACACTGGCAGTGTATCACACTGTACTTCTGAATTGATGCAAAAAAGCCGTGCACAGAAGGGAAAATGGCAGCTTTCCAAGTGGCCCCAGTTAATAGCTCTGTTTTGCTTAATGGTGCCTCCCATTCAGACTAAAGATGCTGTTTTAAATATGTAAGCAATTAGTATCTCTCGCTCTCAACACATCTGTGCTGCTTCTCTCTGCTGCATTATAAATCCATCGCATCCCTCTCCAGCTCGGCAGTGCATATATTGCCAGATATTCTGATTTTCAGCAACTTTCTGGTCTGAAAGAGTTGTGCTTGGATTTGGCAATGCTCTTCCAGGCTGGCCTTGCCTAAACCCTGACACAGCCCAGCGTCTCCTCTCCAGGTCTGTCACTGCACTAAGAGATAACAGGGATATATGGAAAACACCTCTTGGTGGTTTTTTGGCGGTTCTTTGCTCCAGCCAGTACTTTTTTGTTTCTCCCGGCTTTCACACACTTTCTGTGTAGAAACTGCAGTTTTTTCTCTCCATAACAAAACCCAAGGGTGCCTGTAGCCTGCAGGAGGATGCTTGCAGGGGTTGCAATGTGCCTGAGATGCAGCCAAGCACCTCGGAAGCAGAACACCTTCTTTGCACAGTTTTGTTCTTAAATAAATTCTGCCTGCTCAAACTCCAGCGGGATTTAGAGTCGTGGCAGTGGCAGGACCAGTGTGGTTACGACAGTCAGTATTTATAGGAGTGCAAGGGATCATTGTTGCTAAAATAGCAATTGATAGTAATAGAACTGGGTGTGATGAGTTATTCAGTCTCCTTTCTCTTTTTTTTTTTTTT
>VZTZ01041457.1:2345838-2398044 GCA_013400955.1 Drymodes brunneopygia
GGGAGGAGACGCCACAGCGGCGAGGGGCGCAGCCCGCTGGCAGGGGGCTCCCAGGGGGTGACAGGGGCTCCCAAGGGCTCGCAGGGCGCGGCGGAGGCGGCGGCTCCCGGCCCCCCGCGCTCACCCNGGGAAGGGAGCGCGCTGCGCTCCCGCGCAGCTCCGCGGGGCCGGTGGCAGCCCCGGGCGGGACCGTCCCGCTGCCGGGCAGGACAGGACACGGGGCCGGGGGCAGCCGCGCCGGGCCGGGCAGGGCTGCGGGAGCAGGGACCTCTCCCGCCAGAGACGCGGTGGTACCGCTCCGAGCAGGGTTGCTGGAGCAGGTACAGATCCTTTTTAGGGATGCTGAGATACCTGTCCGGATAGGGATGCCAGAGCAGGGACCGCCCCGTTACAGACACTGAGGTGCCGGTCCAGGTGGGGATGCTGGAGCAGGTACCACTCCCTTTACAGACACTGAGGAACCGGTCCGGACAGAGATGCTGGAGCAGGTACTGCTCCCATTAGAGGCGTGGAGGTACCCGGTCCTTTTAGAGAGGCTGTGGTACCAGTCCTGGGATGCTCGATCAGGTACAGGTCTGGGTAAGGATGCTGGAGTGGGTACCAGTCCGAATAGAAGTGTTGGAGCAGATCCTGGTCTGGAGAGAGGAATTTTGGCACGGGCAGTGCTGAGGTGCTGATGGACGGATGGAGCAAGTCCCTAAGTGGGATATTGGTGTGAGTAGTCTGCTGGACAGGGATCCTGGGGCAAATTGCGGCCCAGGGGGCTTGCGTGGCACTGCTGGTCCAGATGGGTGTGGTGGAGAGGGCACTAGCTGATGGGAGTGATGGATAATGGACCAGTCTGCAGATGGATAAAGGACAGGTCTGTGGGACAGGAGAGATTGAGCAGGAGTCAGTTGGGTGGGGGTGATGGAGCAGAGAGCTTAACCGGAGTGTCCCTGTGGGATGCATTAGGGGCTTCATGATCACCCCCTACTGATCACTGTCAGGGTCGGTGTTTACCTGCAGGTGCCATGTTTGGCAAGGGCTAAAGCAGCCCCTCAGTCTGAGAAGCAACACCCTTCCCACCCCATAAACCCCATCTCTGAGGTCTGCTTGGAAATTCAGGGGATGAGAGGAACAAATACAGAGAGGAGGGTTTGCATTAACTTGAGGAACTTGCTACAGCAATGTGGAAAACCAAGTAATTTTATAATGAGGTGTGCACTCAGGGTGCCCAAATGACACAAAGGTCTTTCTGTTTGGGACTAGCTGGCTTTGTCCACTGTGTTACGCCAAAACAAACCCCTTAATGAAATGATGAATGAAATGCAGTGATGTTTGTTTATTGTTTCATTGTTATGTTATGCTGGGTGCCACAGGCAAGAAGTGCTTAAAGGTCAGTAGCCTTGTCCAGAAACATCCAGCACCAGACTGTGGGTTACCAGGGTAGATGAATTGTTGCTCTGCAATGAGCTGGCACTATCTATATATAATAATAAAGGAAATTAAAATCTTCTGATGCATCCTCCCCATTGGACAGGCTGCTCTGATCCCCTTGCTTTCTTCCCATCTCTTTTTCTGGCTTCTGTTCTTTCTTCTCTCCCCTCAGCTATCTGCCAGATCTACCCACCAGAACTTGCTGTGCCCTTATTGAAAATCTATTCTGTTTTGTTACTTACTTGTCCTGTTCTTCACCCTGATTCATTAGGGATTCCCAGTATTGTGCCTTTTTTCTCCTCTCTTTTCTGTACATTGTATGGAAATGGGCTGTTTTGCTGGCTGCTTATCTCCAAACCCTGGCATCTGAGTTTGTTGCTGTAGTTCCTCCAAGGAAGCACAGCCAAGCGGTGCGGCGGCAGAGACGGCAGCAGGGTCAGATGAGTTCTGTAGGAACAGCGAGCAGCTTGTTCCACACAGCATCCAGAAATGGTAGTGCAGGAGGGACCTGGCAGAGGAGAGGAGCACCCTGCACCCTGGGGGTGAAGGAGAGTCCTGCATCCCGTGCTCTCTGATACACGTGAGCACCAAGCCTTTCACAGATCAGTGCCCACATCAGCTGTGCTTCCCACACAGGGATGAACAGAGCAAAGGTGGGACCCTGCTGTATTAATTATATATGACTTAATCATGAAGTCAGGGAAACTGAATCTTTCTCTTGCTTTGTCTTCTCCCACCCTCTTTTCCCCATTGCATCTCTGGAGTGCTTCAGGTTTGATGAACTCCTGTATCCCAAACACAGTAGGGGACCAAACACTGCTCACCTTGCACGGAAGCCTGGCACAAAGGGCACTTCATCCCTGTGTGCTGCCACAGTGCCAGGAATGGTGAGCACACTGCTCTGACCTGGCTGAAATGTATTGCTGGGGTGATGTGGAAAAGCAGAGTGCCTGGTCTGCAGCAGGTCAGGGGTTGATAGAGGGTTTTCAACTTTGGGAGCCACATAAGAGCATTTTTTGTTAACAGGTCCTGTAGGTGAAGGGAACTGTGTGACAGCAAAAGCGCACAGCAGTGGAGACAAGAGACCCTTTCAAAGTTTTCCAGGAGCTCTGTGTGTGTCCAGGAGGGAACAGCTCCTCTACGTGTGAGGTTTGGGAGATGCTGTATATTTGTGCAGCTTTCCCTCACATCAGGAATATTTGGCTCAGCACCCTCCTTCACACCCCCAGAGCCCACCCTTGCTTTGGTCAGTGCAGCAGGGAAGAAAGGAGCTGCCCAGCTGTCCCCTGGCAGGCTCTGAGGGGGGCTGGGAAACACAGGCAGGTGCAACTCCTTTCTTCTTTTTCCTTGGCATCGAAAAGCTCTCTAATTATTGTGAGGAGTGAGCAGCTTGCCCACTTTTACACATACCCTGCCCCCTGCCTGTGATTTGGATTGTCTTTGGAAGAATGTGCCTCGTACGGGTGGGAGCAGGGGGGGAACAGATTTCTCTCACCTACAAACACTGAGAAATTTCGAAAAGAAAACGCAGAATGTTCATTAGGTGAAAAGTAAGAGAGAACATAATACTTCTGGCAAAAGGACAAAAAACGCAAACACATGCTGTTTGTCTGGACAATAACTTCCCCTCATCGCAGGTGAAGGGAGGCAGGAGCTGAAGGCAGCTGGAGCTGCTCTGCCTGCCAGAGGCTTGTGAGAAAGATGTTTGTGCCTTAAGCAGTCCCATCTCACTCCTCTAGACATCCTTGTACCACCTCGCACAGCCAGGAGATGCTGAGACAAAGGGAGGTGTTGGGGCAAGGATGAGAATCCAGCAGTTTCTCACTCCTGATGCTGCGTCGCTCTTGTTTCGCCCGTTCCTCCCATCCTGCAGCCACCCCTGTGTGCGGGTTTTGCCCCTGCTACATCCTTGTCACTGGACGTGTCACCTACGGGTGTGTGGCTTGGACTGCGTGCCCGGTGGAGCTGTGGATGCTGGCGGGATGTTGTGGGATGCTGGTGGGATGTTGTGGGATACTGGTGGGACGCTGGCTCGCCCCGCTCGCCGGTGTGTGCTGCTCTGTGAGGTATTGCTGTGATGAGTGGTCTTGGCACTTTGTTCCCGAACAGCCACCTGGTTCCGGGCTGCTGAACTTTTCCTGCAGCCCGGTGGCGCCTGTGTTTCCATGCAGCGCTCCCGCTCTTTGTTCCGCTGGAAGGAGACAAAAGACGCTCCCGTCTGTCTTGGGGAGCGCTGATGCCAGCACAGCCATTTCGTCATCCGCGCCGGGATGGGGGAGCAGCACGGACCTGTCCCCGCAGAGGAAAACAAAGGACTTGGCATCGAGTGGGGTGATCATTGCCGGTGATGAGGAGGAAAATTCTGCTCCGGTTTAAAGGGACTGTCCTTTGTTATTGTGCGCCTGCTATCGCGGTTCTGCAGGGGTCCGGCTGTGTCCTGATTGTCTGTAGAGGGAGCTGGTGACCCGCTGCCACCAGGTGACTTCTCGATTTAGCGTCTGAGCCATCTTAGGGAGCACTTGACACTTGGTAATGGGTTGGTCTTAATATGAGTCAACCTTTTCCCTGCTAGCCCCGACCACATGCCTTTCCATCCTGATTACGAGAGGAATTATATTCTGCTCTCTCTAAGTGACGAATTGGAGCCTCTGATATTGCTGGCCTGGCTGCCTGGGAGCTTGTCAGTAAATTGCCACTTTTTCCCCGTGTGTCCTTTTCTAACATCTGCCTTTCAAAGGCTCGGGAAGGGAGATTTTGTGTCCTTTCTGGAGGCTGCTGTGCCTGCTCTGAGCGGTCTGTAGCGGGCTGTAGTCATAACACTTCTTGTCAGGCTTGGTCCATGGGGTATAAGTGTCTTGCTTACGTCTTCCAGGCTGTGATTTACTGTGCCTAGCCCAGAGTTAGGCTAAGACTTGCTCTCCACCAGAAAGTTTTGCAGGAGAGAGTGCTGCATTCTACCAACAAGCACCTTTGTGCTCTCACACAGTGGGTGTGCACCAGCCAACAATTACTCAGGTTGGGCTGGAGGAGGAATAGCTCTCGGCAGGACAGGAGCCCACAGGCATCCTGGAACTGTTCGTGTGCATGGAGCCAAAGGAGACCTTTGTACTCCTTGGCTATGACAGGGCTCTGATAAAAGCTCTGTGACACATCAGGCTGGAAAATAAAAGCAATGTTGGAGCACTGATTTGAGTAAGAAAATACTCAGGGCAGGCTTTGATTGCAGCTCTTCTGACAATAAACTGAGCACAAGCAGCTGATTTCAGGTTGGCTGCAGGGCTCTCCCTCCTCCCCATGAAACACTCCCTCACCTCCTGCAGCCCTGCAGGGACAGGGCGGGCTGCCACAAAAACATATCCAAACCCCTGTGCTCCTGCCTGGAACAGGCTCAGGAAGATGAATGTCCACAGCTTGTTTCCTTAAGCTGAGCTCTGAGGGAATGGTGGCAGCAGAGGTACCTGCAGGGAGGGCTGGGAGCAGCAGGGTGGGGAGCACTCACAGGCCCCGAAGCAAACCAGTGGAACAAAAAAGAAAAACCAGTGCTAAGGGATTTCTAGTGTGTCTGTTGAAAAGTTACTCCACAGACAACACTGGTTGTCAGCAGCCTGCAAGACCCCCTAGGAGGGAATTTCTGAGCTTGCTGGTGAGGAGAGCTGTGGTAGGAAGATGCCGATCACCAGCCAGCCCTTCTTGGGTGCAGTATTGCTGCAGCCAGGCCAGTTCATGCAACCAGAGCAATGGTGACAACAAAGCAGTTCCAGCAGGGTTTCAAGTTCCCTTTTTGCCCAGATGGGCTTTTTGTGTCCCACTTCTAATCCTGCAAGTGCACAATACCAGTTGGGAATGCAAAGGAAGCCTTTCTGTCCCAGCAGGGACTGAGGAGCTGCGAGTGTTGGCTCAGTTAGCAAAGGCTTGTTGAGCAGCTAACGGGGAGTTCCTCACTCAGCCTCAGCAGTGCCGTGGCTGCTGCTCTGTGCAGTGCCAGGGACCAGGGCCAGCAGTGACACAGCAGATCTGCTGCTGCCACCTCCCCTCCCAGCCTTCCCCAGGCATCTCCAGCCCACCCAGCCTTCCCCAGCCATGCATGAACTCAAGGGGTCGGTTTTCCCTCGCCTGGCAGATGGGCATTTTGATCTCCCAGGAAAAGCATTTAACAGGAGCACCTTTATCTTTCCTTGGGCTTTCAGGCTGTCCTGATGATAAGACAAGAGGAAATGGCCTCAAGTGGCACTAGAGGAAGTTTAGATGGGATAGCAGGAAAAAGTTCTTCACTGAGAAGTCTGCAAACACTGTCACAGGCTGCCCAGGGAAGTGGTGGAGTCATGATCCCTGGAGGTATTTAAAAGATGTGTAGATGTGGCTCTTAGGAACATGGTTTCATGCTGGATTTGGCAGTGTTGGGTTGACTGTTGAACTCAGTGATCTTAAAGGATCTTTTTTAATCTATATGATTCTATAATTCTGTGTTTCTACAGGTATTTGGCTTTTTCATCCTTGAGAATAGCACTGCTTAAATACATCTGCAGGCATAATTGCTGTAAAAACCAGTTATTCCAAACCACACTTGTTCTAATTGCCTCCCACATTTGTTTTCCCTGGGCCTGGGTCATTCCCAGCAGCAAGAAATAAGCCCAAAGTAACAACATTAGACAATAATTATTTTGCCATTTCTCTGGTTTCCATCCCCAGTTTTCCCAGGAAACAAGGAAGTTCCCTGGCAAAGTAAATTCACTGGAGGTGCAGAGTTTCAGATGTTCTTCAGCAAACACCATGGCAGAGCAGGCTGGTGTCAGCTGCTCAGTCCCTTGCAATGCGATAGAAAAAGCAAGGAAAAGCAAAAGGAAGAAAGTAGAGTATCTTTACAGCTCCTTTTTCTTCACGTTTCCACTGTAAATCCTTGCCTTGGCTGGCAGCAGCCTTGATGGTGGTGGCGGCCTTGGGAGATGCATCTTCATCAGCAGCAGCAGCTCTGGCTCTGGAAGTGAAAGGACTGACCCAAGGCAATGGGCACAGCACTGCTGGAACCTGCCAGAGCAGTGGCACTGGTGTGGGGTGAGAGCTTTTTCAAAACTTAAGTCTGAATACTTCTTGCTATTGCAGATCAAGTCCTTGTTGCTGCATGCAGAAATCCCCAGGGATTACCCCAAACACACACAAACCCCACCCCAGACTTGCTGTCTGCATGCTGAGCACACTGCTCCTCCCAGTGCAGCGCTCTCCACAGGCAGGGCTGCTTTGAAAAGCACGTTTTGTCACAGTTTTGGAGTGCTCTCTCAGGGCATCCTCAGTCAAACAGCATCCCAGTGGGCTCCAGGTGTCACTGGCAGCTCTGAATCCAAGGATGGTTCTTACTCTGTGACCTGCCACCTCCAGCCCAGGCTCTGCCAGACCTTCAGGAATTATCACTCACCTCTACAGCAGCTACAACAGGGCCATGTTTTCCCTGCAAAGGTTAAGCATTGTTGTGAGGCATCTCCAGCACCTTTTCAGACACCCAGAAGCACACTCGACTGGCAACCAGCAGCTGCTTAGTTGGTAATTAAACTTCTTATTGCTGCCTGGATTTCCACTGCAGCTTTGTGAGCAGGGGAGGAGAGAGGAGGTCGAGCTCTGAAATCACCATGGACTTTACAGTATTTGTAAACTCGACCTTGTGATCTGGGATCTACATCCCTGTGCAGGTCCTGGGATGGCTCTGTTGCTGGTTGTGGGGTGTAGCTCTCACCCAAGCACTCCCAGCCCTCTTTGTGTAGACACGAGATGTTTTTTTGAGGATGCTCATACAGAAAACTGCCCCAGGAGGGTGTCTCTGCCCTGGAGAGGTCCTCAGCTTCCACATCAACAGTGAAAGAAGAAACCACATGAGGCCTTCAGTATTCCAGTTTGCTGCACAGAGCACTGGAGAGAGAGATGAGAGGGGTGTAGGAGGATGAACCCAAGGCCCCACAGCCCCATATGATGATGTTTCATGTTGTACCATTTCCCAGGGTATGTGGCACCCAAGATGCTGCAGGAGCCACTGGGATTTCTGGCTTCTGGGTCACAGATGCTCAGGGTGACAGGTTCTGCTGCAAGACTGATGCTCTGCTGTTTGTCCTCCCTGAGAGCTCTGCTCTGTTAGCAGAAAAAATTATCTCAGGACAAGTGTATAGTGTAGACAAGTTTTGTAAGCAGTGAAGCTTTTGTCTCTGTTACTTTCTAGGTCTTCCCTGGGCTCTTGGGGTTTTTACCTTCTCCCTTCCAGAAGGGAAAGAAGATAAAGAAAATAAATTACACAAGCATACACAAAATACACAAACACACACATGGTGCCCAGTTCCAAGCCCCTCACTGTGTCCTTTTTGCCTGCTTCAATGTCTGTGTCTTTGCTGGCTATTTCATTAACATGGCCAGAGAAAAAGAGCTGATGCCAGGATTAATGTTTTAAAGATGAAGGAGGGAATAAGGTCCTGCCAGTACACAAGGTGGGGAGAGGGGAAGTGTCTGACATTTGAGCCCTGTGAGCATGTGAGTGTTTTATCTTTAGAGCAGTGATAAAACAAGAGCATCTTGAGGTGATTTAGTCAGGCCATGCTGATGTTATAGCAAATCCATGTGGATGTGAGAGCTGACACTCCACAGGTGTGAGAGACGCTTTTCTGGCTCAGGAAAAGCTCATTCTGGGTTCAGCTAAGAGCTCAGGGCAGGGACAGGGGTTTGGTTAGCCCAGTGCAGAGTGATCCCCAGCACTGTCCTGGTGACAGGCTGCCCCTGGCAGCTCTCCCATGGCCTCGTGTCCATTTGTTGTCAGAGCTGCACTGTTCCTGCTGATTTGTCACTGGTTTTGTCTCATAAGTGTTTCAGGCTAATTGGCATATTCCTTATTAAGCAGTGGATGTCTGTTTTGCAAACTCATGTGTCTTCATTCCATCGTGTCCTCAGCAGACACTTGCAGTGATTACACAGCGTGACTCGTTGCCAGACAGAGATGTCAGGGTCAAACCCTGCTCACATCTACTCAGGAGCTGATGTGGAGCCACTGTCACCACCTGACAGGGATGCTGAGCACCCCTGACCTCCCCATCCTCTTGTGCTCCCTGGGTTGGAGCCTGCAGGATGGGTGACACTGTGGAGGAAGGATTGGGGCGTGGGAGGAGGTGTCCTAATTAACAAAGCTGCTTTGCACGGGGCTGACAGATCTGCATTTCCCATGAGCAGCAGTGAGACCTCACTGGTGCTTGCTGGAAAATGCTGCACTGCCAGCCTGGCTGCTCCTCGTGTACCAGACCTGCACTGGACCCCAGCTGGACCAGGTGAAGTTTCTGAAAGCCATAATGTGGGCATACTTTCCCAAATGCCATTGTGTGACTCGATAGAAAGCATTAAGCTTGGAACACTAAGAATAGCACCTGGTATTTAGGAAGTTTTTGACACTTTGGCTGCCAAGCTGTGACAATATAATCAAGTGAGATTTTTTGAACACGTTGAAGTGCGATTTCGAGCATCTCGTCAGGAGGTATTGCAGGATCTTCTGTCCTAGCAGACAACTGCTTTAGAAATGTCTTCCCAATTAATCCCTCGCTCTCCTGGGGAGTGTGGGTACCACAGCTACCACCCAGCTGCCCCCAGATCTCTTCATCACAGTCTCCTCCACACCCCAGGAGGAGAGATCCTCCAGAACAACTGGTGAAAAGTCACAGGAGTGACCTGCAAGGGTCTCATGTCCCAGCTTCCCCCAGTGTGTTTTGAGATGGGATGCAGGAAGGTGAAATGATGCTGGAGCCTGGAAGAGCAGCATTCTTCTGGAGGGGGGAACAGTGCCAGGAGAGTGCACAATGGGCTGTTTGAGTATGGGATCTCAAGGTTCAGAAATGCACCTCCAATCCCATTGCTTCTCATCTAGCTTTGGCTTTTGTTTCTGAACTGCAAGTTGATTTACATGTGGGGCTGACCAACCCTTCCTGTTCGAATTTGTCTCTCCTGGAATAGCAGAGCATTTGATGGATATGGGTGCATTTTGACCTAAACCCTACAGTAACCACTTGAGTGTCTAGTGAGAAGCCCACAAGGGGACTTGTCAATGGATGAGTCCTTTTCCCATCTTTTCAGCCACACTCTGATGTGCTGATGGAAAGCCAGGACACAATCTCCAAGGAATCCTAGTTTGGATTCTGGGCTCAGTTTCTTCTCACTTTGGGCTCCTGGGACACCTTTGCTTGTCCTGCAGAGTAGGGCTGGACAGGTTGGCATTTGGAAGCCAATTATTTCTCTTTCATAGACAACTTGGAAATGTGACAGTTTTTCCCCAGAAGCCCTGGAGTGCATTTGCTGTTCTGCTGCTCTCAACACAAACCCTGAATTTCAGGGGAAGGGCAGGGAGGGTTGAATGAAGCCTGTATGTCCTCATCCACATTTCACAGCACTGTGAGCATCAGCAAGGGCAAAGCTATAAAGTTTGGGAGGAAGAGAGCCATCTCCATCCTTCATTTCCAGTGGCTGGGCAGTGTGTCCTTTTCCCCAGAGCTGTTAGTTACAGTGGCTGGGTCTCTGGCCACAGCACAGGATCCTGCAGAGGGGCTGTGAACATCCCCACTGCACTGCCCCTCCACACTTGGCTGCCTCGGGGACAGCCCCTGGGCTGGGAGCACAGTGATGGTGGGGGAATGGTCTCTAGCCAGGCCTGGCATCATGCTTCTGTGCTCTTCAGATAGAAAATAGCAGTTCTGGTCTTGAGGACAACATTGGAGCACTCCTTAAAGAGCAGAGTAAATATAGGTGGTGATTTATTATTTTTTAAAAAATAGACACAGTCTGCCTTAATAGGCACAGTCTGCAGCCATCTCAGGAGGCTGTTGTCTGCCTCTGCTTTTTGGGCCAGTGAAACCCTTGCAGATCAATTCCCCTGGTCCTCTGGGCTCTCTCACCCAGCAAGAGCCATCTCCACTCTCAGCAAGTAAAGAGCAGCATTTTCAAGAGGACAGGTGTGCTGGAGGCTCACACTGCCTGCTCCTGGCTTGTGGAGCTCATTTTTTGGTGTTAAGGGCCAAGCCACTTCACCCCCAGTGTCCCAGCTGTAAAACAAGGATTGTAAAATGCACCTAACATAAAAGCAAGTTGTGAAAATCTAATTAGTAGGTGTTAGTCTTTTGAACCCCTCAGGTAAAAATTGTGGCACTCTGAACTCTCTTCCTGAGGAATTCAGGTGGATAAATTCAGCTTAATAATCCCCTAAGGGACTATTACCTAACTTTTATGTGGAAGAGGGAGAAGAGGAGGACTTGGGTTGTCCAAGGTCAGGAAGAAGCAGGGGTTTTGTTCCACCAGGAATTCACAAATGTGCTTAAATGCAGGAGGGTTGGAACGAGATGATCTTTAAGGTCCTTTTGCACCCAAATCATTGTATGATCTATGAAATGGGTGGTTGGGTGTGGCTGGAATTTGCACTTAGTTCCTGTTCCTTTTGCATCGCCTGCCACAAATGCTGGGGGAAAGCAGGACTTGGAGGGTGGCCATTGTAAAATACCCATGGAAAACACATCTTCTGATTTGTGAGCCTGGGAACATGGACACATGGAGTCTGATGGTAGAGATCTGCTTGCCCAATGAGGCTCTGTGACCTACTTGTTCAGTCAAAGCAGCTTTGATTTCACGTATCGAAGTGGCTCAAAGCGAGACCAAACTTACCTAGCAACAATTAAGAGAAGCATTTAAGAAGTAGGAAATGATGAAAAGGGAAGCAAAAACCCTAAACAGGCCCATTCACAGTGGGTGAATAGAAGAGTCTTTGCATACCTGATTTGCCACAAATTATTCATCCAAGAAAATTTGGACCTGAGCCATAAGATCATTTTTCTTTTACTTCCTCTGATTTATGAATCAGTGTCACTTTGCATCTGAGCACAGAATGTTTTGACCTATATAATACCTTAGATAGTGGGAATGCAGCTTGAAAATCTCAGCAAAAATGAGAAAAGATGGCATAAGTCAGTAAGATGGCATTAGCACATATAGATGCAACTTATCACTAGAAAACATCCCAACAGAAGCCCAAAGAAAAATGTTTTGTAAATAATAGGATTAGGAAGCAGGTTGGTACTTTGTGGAGCTGGCTATACAATCAAACTGATAACAACTAGATTAATAAGGCAATTCAATCCAAACACAGTGTAGCACTAGAAAGCTTTTCAAAATCAATGCTATCTGTGCTATTTTAATCGAGGCTGGTCTTTGCCTTTTGAAGCCAAGAGATTTGAAAATCCAGGTTGGGAAGGTATAATAAAATGGACTGATTTTTTTTTTTAACATGTGCTTTCTAATTAGTACTCTCCAGTTCTAAATGTTTTTTTTTTCTCTTCCCAGATGGGGGAAGTGGAGGCATACAGGGGTACTGGCTTGCCTGTGCTGGTAATGAAGTATGGCAGAGCTTGGAAAAGGCTGTGCTTGGCTCAGTTCTGGGTGTTTTGAGCAGCTGGTTTGTGTGGCTGGGACCCACCAGTGGGCTGAGCTGAGCAGGATGGCTGGACAGGGCCACACACCCCACAGCATCACACAGCACACATAGCCTTCCTCTGCACAAAGGGAGATTGTAGGGAAAACGTCCTGAAGTTGTGGTGTGCCACACAAAGCACCAAAAGACTGACAGTTTCAAGCATTTTAATGGTCACTAAACCAGCTCAGACCTTCAGCCAGGTATCATGTCTTGGCTTTGGGCAGTCTCTCTGTCTTGGAGAGAGAAGCCAAGCCTGGCACAGGGAGCAGTGTCTTTGCCAGCATCTCAGGTGTCCACGAGAGCATGGTGTCTGCTGCTGGCCAGTGATCCCAGTGCCATGGGAGGATGGTCAGCAGAGCCCTGCTCTCCTCCACCTAAGCTGCCCCCTCCATGTTCATTTGTGACAGCAGAACACTTTGTTCCTCTGCATTGCAATATTTTTGCTTTTCAGAGGTGTGAGGGGGAAAGAGTAACCCCTGCCACTGTCCTTGAGGGGGTTCTCAGCTGGCAGCCAGCCCCTTCCCCACCAGGCTGCAGCTGGGAGAGGTGCTCTCAACGTGTCTTCCTCACATCCAGCATCTCCAGCCCCAACACCTGCCTTAATTCCAAGAGGAGACACACAGAGCTGTCGTTGGGGGCATGTAAAGCCAGAATGGATAAATGCATTTGAATAATACATTGTGATGCTCTGAATCCCTCCTGTTGTAGCCACCAAACATGGATGAGGTAGGAGCTAACACCTAGGGAATAGTCTTCTCTGCTTCCTAATTTACCTTTTTTTTCCTTTCACATGTGAACCAGCAGGTATTCAGGGAGAAAACAAATTTCTTTCTTTAAGCTTTGTCTGTCCTACAGCAGGTGTGAAGGAGTGTGAATCCCATTTGGAAGGCTCCTTCAGAGGAGGTGTCTCTGCGCAGGTTCGTGGTTTGCACAATAATCCCATCTGCTCCCACACCCCGCCGTGAACCCCATTAATGTGGAGGCTTGTTAAATGCCAGTAGGCTCCAGGAATGAGCCAGCCCTGCTGTTCCCTTGATGCACCAAAAAATGAAACAGCTCTCAGGTCTGTCAAGGGAAGGGCGAGGGCTGGAGCAGGAATCGCTCTGCCTTGGCCGTGGATGGTCTCTGGCAGGAGGGAGGGAAGGGAAAACCATCGTGGCATTTGCAAGGGTTTGATGTTACGTGGTGCTGAGGGCTGTGCTCAGCCTAATGAGGGGATTTATGTCGCACCCCATGAGTCTGAAAATCTTTTTTAATGGCACTAAACACGCTCACACACGCTTTTTCTCTTTCATTTTTGTCTAATGCATTTGGGATTTTTTTCAGAACTGGTAGAAATGCATTCTCCTGAGATACATTTTCATTAAGGTATATATTTCTGGGTAGCAATATTTCTGCTGGAAGAGAATTCGGTTCTCTTTATGGGTGTGCTCATTGGGATATCTGTGCAAGGGGAACAATAAAACAGAGCAGTGGATACATGGCATTTAAAGTGTGTCTGACTGGGAGCTCAGCTCCCTTGAGCATCACAAGGTGGATGACTTGTTCTTTGTGACCCCCTTGAAAACAGCAAGCTAAAGGAAGAAGGGGCTCTGCAGCCAGCTAGATGCAGACCAATACTTGTATGTATTTATTTTCAAGTGAGGATTCACAGCTCATGTGAATGGTGTGGTTTTCTGAAGGGGCTTGGTCCAACCTGTTCTTCAGTATAGCATCATATAGGTGCTGGAAACTTAGGCTGTTCATTCCTACAGGTCTTGGTCAGACTGGTCTGGCATCTGCCCTTGTGTGGTGGTGTCAGGCCATGGGAGTGACACTGCTGTCACTTCAGGTCTCAGCTCCAGCATGTGACTGACTGTGGTGAGTTGGCCTTGTAGCTTCAGCCAAGTTACACCAAAGTGGGGACAAGGGACTTGAAGGCTCTCAGAGGATTGGAGTTGGCTGGAATGGAATTGTGGGTCTGGCCTGGGTCCCTGGGAGCTGGGAGGAGATACACTCTGAGGATGAGGTCTCCACAAGTCAAGGAGGCTGGTTATTCAGTTTGGGTAAAACAGAAATATCCGATGTTCTCAACAAAGCCCAGGTGACGACAGTGGTGGAAATCCTGTCCAGACCATTCAGTTCAGTCCCTACCCGAGAAGGACAGGGAAAGTCCCTTGGCAGCCTGGAGATGGAGAAGAGCTTCTCCATGCACTGCTCACACCTGGCTCATAAAGAGCAGTAGAGATGTATTTACTGCAGCTGCAGGGCGCGCGCTGCTGAGGCAGCGAGAGCAGATGTCTGTGATGGCTGGTGGGATCATGCAGGTATTATTAATTGAGGTGGCTCGGGGCGTCCTTTGCTGGAATGATTTCATGGTCACAGCAGGACAGCAGTGACAGTGGATGAAAAGCCCTTCAGAGGCATCAGGACATCTCCCTGCTGGATGGGGTGGGACACGGGCAGCATGGCAGTGTCCCCGCTCCTTCAGAGCAGGATCTTTTGACTGTTGAACAATGCTTGGCAAAAAGAAGCTGGATTTATAAATAATGCATTTCCTTTGTCTTGCAGGAGTTCTGGAGGCAGAGGTACAATCAGATCAGCTGTGAACAGCTTACATAGCAAATCTAATAGGTTTGTAAATTAGATTTTGTGTTCATTTGTTTTTGCTGTAAGGCAGCTATTAATCTGCTTCTCCTCTTCGATGGATAGTGCTTCTCTTATTTAGCAAATGTATCTGTTTCTTTTCACTTCTGCTTTGCATTTTCTTAATCATTTGTCCCCCTCTTTCTTCCAGCTCAGTGCAATAATCATTTGCAAATAACCAAGGATCGGAAAGTTGCGGTGATTGAGAGAATGAGAAAGAGTTACTTATTGTGAAAATAAGTCAGTGATAGAGTTGCTATTTTCCATAGTTTTAAGTGCTATTAGAGGAGAGATCACTGTGTTTGGGATCAGAGCTCCATTCAGTTTTATTGCAGTGCACTCCAGTAACATCCCTCCATAGCAGGGCATTCCCTGGCATCCCAGCCCCGTTCAGTGTCTCTCTGTGTTATTTTTACAATGATTCCCTGTCAGCCCAGCATTGCCAAGAGACACGTTAGTGACAGCATGCCAGAAAGAGTGATACCGTTCTGTGATGATGTCATCACCTCTGATTAAAACACAGAAAATGAACAAAACCAAAAAAAATTGTAGTTATTCCCAGGCTTGCTTTGCCCTACTTCCATTATGATTTTTGACACCTTCTAGGTAAGCTTTCCAAGACATGAATGATGCAGCAAAATGCAAAAAACAAACAAATCCAACAGACTGGCAGCCTCTGGAGAGGTACTGTACACACACACATCAGGACACTGGCAGCCAGCATTTATAAACACATTTCCTTGCCTTTTTGAAGCATTATACAGTGTGAGCCACAATGTGTCCTGGGGAACTCTTTCTCTGGGCTGGAGATATGTTACCAGGAGTGGATGTTTGTCCATGAGCTGGGCCACCACCTCTGCCCCATCTCTCACTCTGCTCCCTCCTTGAGGTTTACATGCTTTATATAAATGCATTTATTTACAAAGCATTTCCCAGCTGGAAAAAGCCCTTTGCAGTGGAGAGGGAGATTCCCTTTAGCTGATAACGAGTGCTTTGGCTGTGTATTTTTCAGAGTGCTCTCAAGTGTGAAGGCTTTTTTGGGTCTGCAGATACACAGGCAGCTTCTTGATTAGATGCTTGGCTTTTCTTTTTGGAGGGCAGCTGGCTGGAACCAAATATTTGGAGGCTCCTTCAATTCATACAGTTTGATTTAAATGGCACAGAAGTGCTGGGGCTGATTTGCTTCTCAGACCAGGGATTAAATGCTGGGGTCTCCCAGTGATCATCTCCAGCATCTGGCTGTCGCTCATTTCTTGGTCTGGAATAGGTGATAGGGATGCTGAAATCCTTGTGCTCAATTCTAAGCAGGGAGAAAGTTTCCAGTGAGCCAGCCTGGCCCTCTTTAGTACAGGATGCTCACAAGCAGCACCCAGCAGCTCAGCTGAATTAATTTCTCCATGGTGTGAGCAGAGGATTTCTCCTCTCTGACAAGGATTTTAATCTCCCCCAGGAGCTGAGCTGGCTGTGCATTGGCATGTTCATGTGCAACCACGAGGCAGCAGGGCAGCAGCCTTGGCTAGGAAGTTTCTAAGTGAATTCTAGGGGCTTTGGGGTGTCTTGTGTGCCAGTGCCCACCTGCCAGCCTGTCCCTGTGTGGTTTGTTGTGCATGCCTTCGTGCAGCTCAGTGTGTAATGGTGTGTTGGGTGTGGAGCTGTGCCCGGCTGTCAGTCTGTGTCCGTGGAAGCGAGCGGGTGTTCAAGGATCTCTGTCTGTCTGCTTGAGTGTAGCAGAACACGAACAGGCTTTCAGTTCTTGTTTAGCTAATAACTACAATTTTGTTTTTCTGATGAAGTTTGAATCCCAGCAGCCAGAGCTGAAGATGGTGATTAGAAGTGCCATTGGGATGCTAACAGATTCTGTCTCCCTCTCCCCCGACTTTCTTTTCTCCAGAGCTGAAGTAGTAATAAATGACTCCTCGTCTCCAGCTGTTGTTGACAGAAGTACTGAAAGCATTAAGCACAACATTAAACCAGCCTCATCCAAATGGAGACACAACCAGACACTCTCTTTGAAGATCAGGTACTGGTAATTACCTATAGGACAAGAGACAGATTTGGTCCTCTCCAGTGCAAGCTGGCAAATTGCCTCCGTGTATCATCTAAAGAAGTCAAGGAAGAAATAAAAAGACTTATCTCCTGCTGAGCTAGGCTTCATATCTGTAAGCAATCGCTTTGGAAATGAATTCCCAGCTGAGCCAGCTGGCCTGGCAACGACAAAAAAAGGAGCACTTGAGCCCCTGTTTTTCAGGCCAAGAGGAATTTGTGTGTGCAGGTGATGGGTCACAGAGGGAAGGAGACTTTCTTGCCTGGGTAAACTCAGGGACCCTCACTAATGGTGGGCTGACTGTGGTAGCCTGCCCCGGGCAGGGATGAGTGGAGAGGGAGCAGGCACTGAGATGGAGATACCCTTTTGTAGGCTGTGCCTGGAGTGCATCGGTCAGAGGGACTGGCCAGAGAGTGAGGGCAGCCAGGAGGCAAGAGCTCATCTTACATCTGACCCAGGTTATCTCTGTTCCTCACCTGATAAAGCTGTTCTCTTCCCTGTGCTCAGGAAACAGATCTTGAAGTTCCTGGATGCAGAGAAGGACATTTCAGTGCTGAAGGGGACGCTGAAGCCAGGGGACATCATCCACTACGTCTTTGACAGGGACAGCACCATGAACGTGTCCCAGAACCTGTACGAGCTGCTGCCCCGCACCTCTCCCCTCAAGGGCAAGCAGTTCCCCACCTGTGCCATCGTGGGCAACTCTGGGGTGCTGCTCAGCAGTGGCTGTGGCCCCGAGATCGACGCCCACAGCTTTGTCATAAGGTAGGGGACAGCTCCCTGCAGCACAGCACAGCACAGCTCAGCCAGGCGGGGAGCTCAGCCTCAGGGCCCTGGGAGCAGTGCAGGGGATCCTGGGCAGCTGGGGCAGCACGGCCTCACAGCCCCAGCGTGTTCACCAGTGCAAATGTCCTGCTAAAAACCCTTCCACACCCATCTCCAAGTGCTCCCCCAGTGTTCGTGCAAGTGCACCTTGTCTCTTCTCTTGGTGCACCGTTAACCACCCTCCCCAAGCTCTCCCTCCTCTTCTGTCAGGTTTGCCCTCTTGCAAACAAATCCCATCCTGGGCTCTCACAAACCTGATTCTTTGCCAAATCACTTGTGCCCTCGAGCACAGGGTGCACCACATGATGCCCTGGCACCACACTTGTGCATGCCCAGGTCTGACACTCTCCTGTGTCCCCTCTGTCCCCGGTGCTTTTGTCCCTGCAGCTGCACTGCCCCAGGGACCTGCAGCAGCACATCCTGAGCCCTGCTGGCACACACCAAATTCACTACTGGAGGTGTCTAAAGTGGAGAGGAGGAGCTCCTGTTCTCCCAGCCCAATGCCCCTGTTAGTTGAGAGGCTGTGGAATCCACAGATGATTTATGTACATGCAGACATTTGTTTTCTGGTGAGTCTATTAGGAGGACAGCCCAATCCATCAGCAGCTCACAGAGGCGGTGCTGGTGTGACGTGGGAATGGGGATAATGTCACCTCTGCACCCTGCTCAAGCCCTGCTGCTCCAGCTGCCTGGCTGCTGGCAGCTCCAGCCTGTCCACAGGGGATGGAGCATTATCCGTAACTGGAACCCAAGTGAGCTGAGGCACAAACTGCTTGTTGTGGTTCTGGCAAAGTTTACTGAGGGGCATTCATGTCAGGCAGCAAAATTGCAGGAGAAAAACTTCTGGATGGGAGGATGGGGATTTTGAGTGACTTTTCCCCAGCCATGTGCTAGTGCAGGTCTGGCACAGACACACTTCCCACTGTAGGTTGTCTGAGCCACTCCTGGAACCTGCATCTTCCTGAGGAAAGTTGGCTCCATTCAGGCAGCCTTTTCAGCAGGGTTGGCAGTGACCAGTGATTGGGTCTGTGTCCAGGATACAGGTCCAATGTTTATTTTCAGTAAATTCACTCCTGTGACGAGTCAATCAAAGGGCCCCCATGCCAGTGGCTGGATTTTCTTCCCACCATTCCCATAGTTTCCCCATCTGTAAAGTAGGGGAAACAGTAATGATGGCTGATTATTGAGGCAGATGGTTAGGATGCAATTCCTGCTCATTAAATACTGTAAACTCTCTGTCAAACCCGACAGCAGAGCACTCAGTGTGCAAACACATGGCTACCCTCTGGTTTTTAGGATGCTGGGGGAGCATCTTGCTGCATCCCCCCATCAGCTGGTTCCTGGTGCCATTTGCCCTGTGCCATGTGCAGGGCACAGACACAGATCTCCCCCTCAAGGAGCTGTAGGAAACCACTCTGTAACAGTGGTGATTTTTTGGCCCTCAGCCCTCCTGCTGGTGTGACACAGGAGCTCATGGCACATGGCCATGTCCACATGTACAACTTGAGAGGAGGCATCAGTGACCACCACAGAAAGAAGTGGTTTTTGAGGGTCACAGCCTCCAATCAGCCAGGCCCTGTGGAGAACATGTCCTGGCATCCCCTCCCACTGGTGTCAGTATCACCGCTGGTGCCACCAGGTCTGCTGTTTGCAGAGACTCACCAGGAGGAGAAAAGGCATTTGGGATAATGTTACTCCAGCAGGGCTGGAATTAAGAGGCAAGCACTTTCCTTGAGTGGAAAAGGCTGTTTTGTCTCAAATCTGCTGTGGGAGCAGACTGGAGGTTTGTTGCTGATGTTATTTTTGAGCGGCACCAGAGGAGCTGCTGCTCCCTGCAAACCACCCACGAGGCACCACAGTTGTGGCTGACATTAGCCTTGTCCCAGAGGGACACGTGTGCACGTGGCATCATGCTGAGGGATGGTGGCCTGAGATGGAGGTGGAGATGGCTCATCATCACTAACTTATTGCAGAGAGTCATTCTCCCTGCTCTTCTCCCAAAAGCGAGGGCGAATGGGCACATTGTCACCTGCCCTGGCTTTTGGCATGACACCCTCCTCATGCCTGTCACTGCCCTCTCTCAGTCCATTGAGCAGGCCTGTTGGGTGTTTCCCCTGGCAGGTGCAACCTGGCCCCTGTCCAGGAGTACTCCCAGGACGTGGGCATGAAGACAGACCTGGTGACCATGAACCCCTCGGTGATCCAGCGCGCCTTCGAGGACCTGGTGAACGAGACCTGGAGGGAGAAGCTGCTGCAGCGCCTGCACAGCCTCAACGGCAGCATCCTCTGGATCCCAGCCTTCATGGCCAAGGGGGGCAAGGAGAGAGTGGAGTGGGTGAACGAGCTCATCCTGAAGCACCACATCAACGTCAGGACTGCCTACCCCTCGCTGCGCCTGCTGCACGCCGTCCGAGGGTGAGAGCCTCTCTGGGCCAGGATTTCCTGAGCTGGGCAGTGAGCCACGGGTTTGTGCTGGAGCAAAACAGTGCAGGTTGTTTTTTAGTGCAGACCCTGAGGGTGGGGTGGTGGATGGTCCCTGGATAAGAACTGGAGAGCTCCTTGTGAACAGGGGCTCCCCACTGTGCTCTGTGAGGGCTTTTAGCAATATCCAAGCCTCAGTCTTGCAGCTTTCCTGGGGTGTCACCACAGCTCCCCAGCCTGTGGTGAGGACTTTCCTTGGAGAAGTGTGTGTGCAGAGCTAGCAATGAGATTGTCACCTTGTGCTTGAGGGACACGTGCAAGTCTCACACCCTCTCAAGGCAGGGAGCTCGTGTGCCAGCCTGGGTGGGAGGGGAGTGATGTGCTCTGGTCCTGCTGATCAGATAAACAGGGCCAGGTGCTGGTGGCTGGGTTTACTGTGAGGGAAGGAAGGAGTCTTTCTGCTCTCTGCTTGGGTCTTTCTACTCTCTGCTTGCATCTTCAGGTGTACAGGAGACACAGGTGTGGTGGGGACAGGGAGGTTATAAAAGAAAAAGAGCCCCCGGGGGAGGTTTTCATGTGAATGACTTAGGAATGGGGTAGGCTGTTGCTTTTGTGCTTTATTTCTCTGGGAAGATCATGATTCCTTAGGCATTTAGGGAGTTCAGGCAGACAGTGGCTTTTGCTGGAGATGACTTATGGCAGTAGTTGTCCTCTGATCCTGACTAGACCCCGTGAATCTCACAGGATGGGAATTTCCTTGTGAAACTGCTGCTCCCACTTCTAAGCCTCAGCATTAATGTTCCTTGATTTCTTTGAGCATTTCTCCCCCACACCTCTGGGTCTGAGCTCTGCAGGTCAGTTGGTCCCTGCTGGCTGTTGCCTGTCCCAGCTCAGGTTGTGAGTCAATGCTGGGGGTGGGTCAGGGAGAGGTTTTGGGGTCATTTCTGCCAGGAGCAAGCCCAAGGAGGTGCTCCAGGGCAGCCTGGGGGGCTGGGAGGGGTGGAGTGGTGCCACAGTGCCTCACAGGCAGCAATAATGAGCAAGTATCACATCTGCCCCAAGTGCCTGTGTCAGAGCCTTCCCTGGGCCAGAGAGGCAGCTCACAGAAAACACTGGCTTTGAGGTAAAGAAAGGGAAGGAAATGATACCACAACTCACAGAAAGGGAAGACAGGAAGAGAAAAAATCCCACAACCCAAATTCGGAGCTATTTCTGGCTGTAATTGACTTACTTTCATCTGTCAAAATAGAATTAAGCTCCTGTAATAAGCCCTCTAAATCAACAGGCTGCTAATCCCATGCTGGCAACCATTCCCAGTGCCAGAAACTTCCCATAGGAAGCTTTGCAGAGGAGTTGGCAAGGGTTAGGCATCACTTTCCCACAGGAGAGGAGGATGCCTCCACAAGCTCAGCTGCTGAGCTTATCTTCCAACTCACAGCATCTTCCTGGCCTTCCTGTGTCACAGCCCTGTGGTCCAGCTGGGCTCCTGGCAGGCTGCTTGTCCCTGTGCAGCTCCAGCAGGGCAGTGTTGGAGCCACCACCTGTGGCTGGTGGTTCCTGCCTGGCTCAGGAGATGCAGGGATTTTGGGAGGAGCCCAGGGGTTCAGTGCATGGAGCAGCACACCAGCTCTCCCCCATGGCTTGGAGCAGTGCCTCCCTTTTGCACCATTTGGAGCCATGGACTTGACTGGGGTCCTGTGCAAGGAATGTGGGTTTGGGCTTCTCAAAACCTCCTGGGGCTCAGAGGGATGCAAGCGGTCAGACCAAGCAAGTGAAGTGAGCTGGTGGTGTTGGGGATGAAGGAGGCACCAGCACGTGGCTGGGCAGTGGCTGATGCTGCTGGCAAACTCCAGGGTCCAGGTTGGAAATACAGCCAGGACCTCAGTCCTGTCCCTTGGGCTGGCCACCTGTCCCTTGGGCTGGCCACCTGTCCCTTGGGCTGGTCACTGTGCTGGGGCAATGGAGAGGGTGGCTCCTGGCAGCACTAATTCAGTTATAACCACAGAGTCCAGTGCTGATCCTCGTCAGGGATTGCCCTCCAAGCCAAGGGAGCTGCTGCCTGACCTGCCCTCCTGCTCTCACACTTATCAGCAGGAAAACAAGGATGCTTGCTGATTAGCAATTAACCTAATGAAAATTGCAGCCCCCTCAGAAAGGCAGAACTGATGGGAGCACTTCAGCACTGACCCAGTGTGTTGTGGCCTGGCCCAGGAGTTCTCAGAGGGATCACCCAGGGCTGGGGGGTTCTGGGGGAAGGCTAGAGTCAGTGTTAACCCTTTCCTTGTGCAGCCTCCTCAGGTTTGCACTTGGGTGGATTTGAGAGTGATTCAGGCAGCTTGGAATGAATGAGCTGAGGGAGGTGTCTGATGCTCTTGGTGCTGTACAGGAAGTCTCTCAGGTATCAAGAGGGTTGTCTTGACTGTCTGCTCAGGGTAATTGATATGATGTGTTTTGGGGTGAAGGAGTCCTTCCTCAGGTCAAGCTGACCAGAATCACTAGGAGTTTACTTGCTCATCTTCTGTGTCACTGTCCAATTCCTGTGATTATCCCATATTTTTGCTTGTGAGGGATATGGTCTCTAACAACACCCTCTGTCTCTCCAGCTCTCTCTGTGCCAGTTCACAGCACTCCACTTGTTTGACAGACCTGAGGTTTGTGAAACAAATACATTTTGTGGTGTGTGGTGTGCAGCAGAGAATGGATAATTCACAAAGCCCCACAGCACATCCCTGTGTGCTGCACTGGGCTGCTGTTGCAGAGATGTCCCATCTTCTCCCTTTTTGGAAAAAACTATCTTTTATCATCTACCCTGAGTTGATTTGGAAGTTACAAAGAAATGAGAAATGGGGGAAGTTTTTCAGCCAAGGCACCCCTTTATATTTTTTTTCCCAAGAAACAACACTTTCTACAAAGGCTGACATCTCAGCCAACTCCAATTTGGCCACAAAAGTGTTGCCTTTTCTTTCTCCACTACCAGCAAAACACATTTGTGAGCCCTTGACTCCTCCTTGAACTGTAGTATTTATTGTCCTGCTCTGCTCTCCCTTAAACCAAAACCCATTTCAGTGGCAATTGAGCGTTTCTCCTATAATTTTCAGTGCATTTTGGGGCATTTGTAGAGGGTGCATTGCTGAGATAAGTAAAAAGCATTTGGTTTTGTTGTCCTTAACAGCATCATTTGAGACATCACCTTTCTAGCTGTGAGGGTGCTTTAAATGTTTGCTGATAGCTTTCTGTGTTGTTGATTCCAGATAATGGTGGTGTAGGATGGAGGCTCTTCTCACACGGTTCAGCTCACACCAGGAGGGGGGAGAGCCTTGAGCATTCCATGGAGGAGCTCAGAAGGAAGCAGAGTCACCCCCAGGGCTGAAGAGGGGAGCAGTTTGGTGGCAGGGAGCCAGCTCCTGGGGACAGTGCTGTGTGTTTCACTTCACAAAAATTCCATTTAATGTTTCCTGAGCAATTCTGGTGAGCCCGGTGCTCCTTGCCTGGCTGGGGAGAGCAAGCAAGCCCCTTGTAAGTCACCTGTTAGAGTCTCCAAAAAGCCTTGTAATCCCTATTGCCAAGCAGCTTTCATTAGAGAAATAACATGAAATGCATGAAGAGAAGGAAAATAATTGTGTCTGGAGGTTTGTCTGTCACTCCTTGCAGTGAATTCATGGGCACGTTTCACTTTGCCTGGTCTGGCCTGGCATTTCTCACTGCATCCATCACAAGGGTCTCTGGGCAGTAACCCAATTCCTGTCCCATAAGATTTTGTTAAGGGCTTCTTGAGAGGAAAAAAAATTAAAAATCAATAAACCTTGCAGCTCCTTGGCTTGGTCTCCCATTAGGTTTAACATCCAAGGGGCTGTGACAGTTGGAATGTGCTCTGCAGGACAGTGATGGCCTTGCTCAGGGTGCCCTCAGAACTGCAGCCTGACAGGCCACAGGGTGCCTTCCTCTTTGCCCTGGATGTCTGCCTGGATCCTCACACCCAAACAGGGGCTGAGCCTTTGCTGAGGTTTCAGGGCACGGTGCCTTCCCATCCATCAGCTGTGGGGGAAGCCCTCACCTGGTCCCTCCTTGTTTTTACGTGGTCCTTCCTCACCATAACCTGGTCCCTGTTATGCCACATCCATTCCAACATCCTTTGCCTCACTTGCAGCCACTCAGGACATGTGTGCAATGATTCTCATGCCCTGTTGCTTTCACTGAGCTCTTTGCATCCCTCCACAGCCTCTGCTTTTCTCTGACACATCAAACCTAAGCTCCTGCTTTTCCTTTCCACAGCCCTCCCAGCTCAGCTTTCACCACCCTCTGTCTCAGTGCTGTGTCTAGCAGTGTCTGGCCAGCATCACCCACCTGTGGGTTTTCCAAACCAGCTACTTCATGCTTCCTCCCTCATGGAGTGTCAGACTTACAGGGGCTGCTCTGAAATATCTGCCCTGGGGTCTCATGCCTTAAAGCCCCACAGATGGTTTAAGAACAGTGGTCCTGTGCTCAGGTGAGGGAAGAAGATGTCCAAAGGGTGTAGGGGAAGAAAACAGCCATTCTCAGTTGTGTGATTGGGCTGGGATGCAGGGGGAGCTCTGAACAACTCATTAAGCCATGTGTGGGTGTGATCAGTGGATATCCCATAAAGAAATCCTTGTGTGAGCTATCATTCTCACCCCTTCTGCACTTGAGGCACATTGAACCCAAACTGTGGTGTGTCTGCACTGGGGCCCCAAGAGAGTTAATGTGTTCCTGTTAATCTGAAAGATTTAGTCTCTTCTTTTTCAAAAGAAGTGAAGGGGCATAGAAAGGAAAGGTGAAAGAAATAAGGTTATTCTCAATTATATTCCTTTTCTTTCTGTTTGGAAAGTTGCTTTAACTTGAGGATGTTGTGTACCATATGTGTTTGAAAAGGCATCACAGAGCTCAAAACCTGGAGGAGAAGAAAGTTTTTTATCTGTGGCTCAGAGTTGATTTGCTTGTGCCAGGTCACCAAAACCAGAGCCAGGCTACATGGTCTGAATCCAGTCTGGACAAGGAGGCTGGGTTTGGTTTTGGGCTTTGCCCAGCCTGTGGATAAAGCCCAGCTGACACCAGATGCAGTTTTTGGAGTCAGTGTTAGCATCTGGATGGGGACATGCCCATTCCTGCTTGTCCAGCACAGCTCTCATCACTGTACATGGCTTTTGGCTGTTCTGGTGGAGGTGACAGAGGAGACTCAATACCTGGACAGAAAAGGGCTGGAAGAATCTGAATGGGGGAATAGCAGTTGCTGTCTGGGCTCCAGCACTTCATCCACCCAGCACTGGGATGTGTTCTGTCCCCTGCCAGCACCAGCAGGTCCTGTCCCCACCTGCACCAACATCAGTCAGGGCACTCCCTCTGGTTATCTGTGCCTGGCTTTTCCCAGGTGTTACTGGGAGCAGGATGTGTGTGGCAGACTGATAATACACTGCTGCCAGTCAAGGACTAGCACCTCCACAACAGCTTGTGTTTATATCACACTTCTATGAATTAGCTCTTTTAAAAGACTCTGAAATTGCATTATTTTAGCTCTTCTGATTTGTATCATGAAATAATGCAGCTGATAGTGCTGCAATTTGATTTCTTCATTGACCTAAGTCTTTTATTCATTTCATCAGGGCAATGGATTTTCTGTTAATTTTATGCTGTGGGTTAACCCTTACCTGGAGGGTACAAGTTATTTGGTTTTTCTCAGGCATGTCAGGAGGTGGTTGGTAAGCACAGAGCAGGACCCTGCCCTCTCCAGCAGTCCCTGAATGCTGCCTGCAGGGAGGAGTTTTGCCCCAGCATTCCAGCCCAGACCCAGGCCAGGCTCTTCTCCCCAAATTCAGTGGTGCTGGGGGAGGATGAGCACTGTCAGTGTGGTGGGACATGTGCTCCAGGTATGCAGTGGGGAGGCTGCCACCTTCCCTGGCTCAGGTGGCAGCTGTGGCTTCCTGGGGGCAGTTTCAGAGTGTTGCCTCCTGAAGGATTCCCACTGGGCTTTCAGGTGCCAGTCCAGCAGTTCCATTCCCTGTGGCTGCAGAGCAGCCCCCTCACATGAAGCACACACTGATGGTCAGGAAGCTGGCAGCACTTGTGCTGAGGAGACTTCTGATCATCTCCAGTTGAGGATTAGGAGATGGGGAGCAACCAGAACCACCTGTAGGATGAGACTCTCTGAGCTGCTCTTCTGAAGTCTCAGTTCAAGAAGATGTTTGGGCTTGTGTCTAGGCTGCCTCCTTACAAAAGATGCCCTTGAAGATCTGATGGCATTTTCCATCTGTCACTGTGATGATCTGAAAGCAGAGCTGTCTCAGGCTATTTTTCCCTGACAGCATCACAGTTCCTCTTCTGAGCCACATCCTGCTCAGGCTCCTGCCTATCTCAGGAGCTGCATAGACACCTGAGGGTTCATTTACAGACACAGCACCAGCTCCTGAAGGAGGTCCTTGCTGGGAGAACAGCTCTGAGAACAGAGGTATTGGGTTTCAGGACTGCTCTTTGCTCTTCTCTTTTAATTGCTGTCTCTTTCCATAAAATGTTGCAGTTAATAGTTATGGTGATTGGTGTAGCCAATTCGAAAAATAATTACTGCCTGCTCCGAGATTATCTTTCCTCCTAATTAAAATCCTGGACCTTGCATATTAAAGGTGTGCTGTTGACACAGCATCCCATGTGCGCCCAGACAACCTCATTTGGATTTACAGAATTAATTAGGTTTTATTTCCATCCCCAGCTGTTCACTCCTGCACCAGGGTTGTGGTTGCTGTCTCAGCTGGACAGTGGAGGGAGAGATAAAGAGGAAGATCTTGCATAGCTCTGACACTCCCATTAAAAAGTATTTCCCAGACCTCACCAGAGGATTTCCCACCTTCACTGTCCAGGAAACAAATGGCAGGGGCTGTGGCATGGCCTGTTTTATGGATTGGGCATTATGTGTTATGTCATCTGTGTGAGTGGTTTGGGACAGCCTGGAGTCCATCACCCCCTCTCAAAGCTCTGTCAGGAATTTATAATGCTGCATGAGTGAGGTTTTTGCAATACCCTGCCTGCAACAAAGGGAAATACAGACAAATGAGCCAGGTTTTAATTTTCATTATTAAAAAAACGAATTTTCAATGTTCCCTACCCCAGTATTATCAAGTGAGTACTCACTAGCTGCTTGTGCTGAGGTGGATACACTGGGATGGTTGTGGTAGGGCTGTTTTTGGGTGGTGGCTTGTGCACACTTGTTGGTCTTGGTAAGGTTTTTTGTGTGTGCTGGGTTGCAGACACAGCCTGTGTCTGTAGGGTGCTTCAGTGTCTGACCCAGGTCATTTTCCTCATTGTTAATATGCATGAAACTGATGGTCATATGAATGTGCTGTCCCAGTGTGCAAGAGTCACTTCCTCTTGCTGTCAGGGTCCTTGGATGTTCAGAGTATTTACAGCCTCTCAACACAAAATTTATGTTCTGGGAGGGCAAAAGGTCACCAGTATTTTTCTGTGTGCTCCAGTTGGTGAATTGACAAAAGGAGAGTTTTAAGGCTAAAGCAGCTGCAGGACAAACCCAGAGACAGTTGTCCTCCCCCAAAGCCAGCTGGTTAATATGGCTTGACAGTTCTTCCCAGGTGGCTTCCCTGCTGCATGAGGATCCCCTAATTCACGGTGTTAAATGGTTGTGGTAATCTCCCATTTCCCTCTGCACGCAGGGGGTCTAATGTGCTTACCCATAAACTCATCAAGGAGGTGCTTTATGGCTACCTGTAGGAGCAGCTTGCCTGGCACTGCAGCGAGCTCTGCTGGGTCCCCACAGCACAGCCCTGTGCCTGGGCAAGCTCAGAAAATGCTGAGATACTGCTTTTCCCCCAGTTTCTTGCTCCTTTTTCATGCTGGATAAGCCAGGCAAAGATCTCCTTCCCTTCATAATTCGTCCTTTGCTAAAGCCCCATGTGCTTGATCACCCCTGGATGTGGCAGCCCAAAAAACTGTCCCTGTGCCCTTCCTGCACACACCGAGGCGGTCACTCTGCTTCCAGAATTTGATTCACCAGAAAAGTCAATTTTTCCTCTTATCTGGCTGAGAACAAGCAAGCACGTTTTGTGCCTTGGTTGCTAAATTTTAATGGCTTTTGTGAAAAGCTAATTTGCAGGATTAAGGCTCAGCTCTCCCAAGGGTTCCTGCTGTCTGAGCTCCAGACCCTCAGGAGCCCAAGCAGAAAGTGTGAATGAGGAGCAAGACATTTCCTGGGGCTCCACTGCCACAGCAGGACCCAGCTCAGGATCCCAAACCTCTGCTGAGAGCACAGCAATGCCACGTGCTCTGCTCTGCTTCCTCGTGCCTTTTATCCAGGGTCACTCACCTGAGCTCAGGCCCTTGGAAATACTTGTGACAAATCCTCCAAGGGCTCAGACAGGCTGTGGCACAGTGGGATGTGCTGCCTGCACCAACCCTGCCTGCTCTGGGGCAGTGCTGGCATCAGACATTTCTGGGGGAAGAGGGAGTGTGCCTGATGGGAGTATCTTCTACCTCCCCAAACCTTTTGCTTTGTGACTTTGCTCCTCTGACAGTGTTCTCCTGCTGAGCGAACCAGATAAGTTGCCGTTGCAACAAATATTTGGCACTGGAAACATCTTCTTACAGGATGTTGATGCTGCAATAACTTTTATCAGCAGCCCAGAATGCCGTGGCTGATACTGTTTGTGCTGTTGCATCACTGCATCCCTACATCCTTCCCCTGTTCTTTTTGCCATCCCTCACAAAAGCTGACGTGCTCCCCAGCAGCGAGCACAGCTGACCCCCATGTCTCACGTTGCATATTGCAGTGTGCCATTTTCTGTGTCTAATGGGCTCGTGCTGCCCATTGTGGTGATGAATCTTGGGCCAGGATCACAGCAGCAGTCACTGGGTGTAATGGGAGCTCAGCAGTGCATTTTAGCTCTTTCAGCCTGGTGACCCTTTATTCCAAGGCAGATGTTTTTCCAGCCCTGTCGTGTTTGCTGTCAGAGTAAAAATCTTCGTTCATCAGTGGAAGTCATCAGCATGTGTTTGACTGTGTCTGCTTCGAGGGGTTGTTGGAGCCTACTTGACATGTGGATGCTATGGTCTGTGGTATTGATCTCCAGGGTTGATTGGAAGATAATTGTAGGCTGAAGTATCGAAGGCCACTGTTGCAGGCAATTTGTTTTTCATAAAGGATTGTCGAGGCATGAGATGCTTCAGTGCCATGGCAACAAGTGTGATGTAACCAGCAGCCAGAGAGCAGGAGGATGCAGTCCCTAGAGAGGCTTTGTCTTGGCATGGAGAGCTGTGCTAGTTAGAAACCTCTCGCTTTGAATCAGCCCTACATCTCAGTTAGAGGCTGGAGAGAGGAAACGTGCGGGGCAGGAGTGTTGCCCTGCTTTTGCAGGGTTCCATGGTTGTAACTTTGTAGTAGAAGTTCCCATGCATTTTCTGTAAACATGGTCATTGTTTTTCCTAACTGGCCGGGATTGTTTTGCACTTGTAGATTGTTTTTCATTCCTTTCCCCTGGGGCGGAGAAAGATGATTGACCATGTAATTATCCTGTGAACTTATAGAGGTGTTAACCCCTTTCACCAGTCCCTGATTGTCTTTAGAAACATATATAAATAAGAGAATAAAGAAGGGCAGCCTTTTTGGTTAGTCCTGCCTGGAGATTCAACTACTACTCCGAAACCTGCGTGTTTCTTCTGTTGCCAGCTGAGCCAACAGCAGGAGCTCGGTGTGCGGGGTCAATAACAGGCTGAATAACACTGTCCCTCTGCCCCTGCAGGTACTGGCTGACCAACAAGGTGCACATCAAGCGACCCACCACCGGCCTCCTCATGTACACCCTGGCCACCCGCTTCTGCAACCAGATCTATCTCTATGGCTTCTGGCCCTTCCCCCTGGACCAGAACCAGAACCCGGTCAAGTACCACTACTACGACAGCCTCAAGTACGGCTACACCTCGCAGGCCAGCCCGCACACCATGCCCTTGGAGTTCAAAGCCTTAAAGACGCTGCACCAGCAAGGAGCCTTGAAGCTGACAGTGGGGGAGTGCGATGGGGCCACGTAGGGTGGGCCCTGCTACGTTCCTGCACAGCCACGGGAGGAAGGGAGGGGGCAGAAAGGACGAGTGGTGCCTGGTGGGGTTGGTCGTCTTCGTTAACGCGCAGGACAGCGACACAAATATATCTACGTGGTACCTATATATATTGACCTGAGTATTATAACTGTTCGGTGTTCACCAAGGGAGGGGCAGGAGAGATGCAGGAGCATCTGGCAAGACTGGCCTGGGCAAGACCCCCCTCGCCGTGGGGCTTGCTGGACTCGAGGGGTGTTTGCCTTCCATCGGAAAGGTGTGGAGGTGGCCTTGGTTTTTGAGGGTTTGTTAGGTGATGGGTAAACGTGAGCCGTTTGTCGTGACTGGTCCGAGGTTGGTAGTTAGTTTGTTTGGCCAAGGGCTGCAGCCTTGGCCCCGTGCTCGTGGCGGGGAGGGGAAGGGGCAGGGGGCGGGGTGGGCAGGGAAGGTTTGAAGGTTTGTTGGTGGCTCTCACCCGTGGCACCGAGCAGGAGCCAGGTGCTGCCCCACAGGGACCAGTGCCCAGATCCATCCAAACACAGAGCGCCGGACTGGGCACAGCCTGCAGAGCAGGAGAAGCCTCCAGGGCTGCAGCTGGGTCCCCATGGCATGGCAGGGAGCAGAACTAAGCTGATCCCAGTGACACTCACACATGTGAGGGCCTCCAGAGAACAAGAGCATCAGCGTTGGGCCAGGGGGGTGGGGAGGAGGATGCTGAACGTGCGTTTCTCCTCCTTTTCTAAGGAGCAATGTAGGAAGGAGCAGAGATGCTGGCACGTGGCAGGAAGGAAGTTTGCTGCCACAAACTGGCACCATTAGTACTGAGTGTCTCACTGTGTCACAAAGACACTCAACAGCTGTCAGGGCTCGTGACAACCATAAGTACATCCAGCTCTAATTCCTCTGATTCCCAGTTGCTACCTGCTAAGCAGCCTGCCTTCTCATCCTCTCCAAAAGCTGCTGAAATATGGGTGATAGGCCTAGACCCAGCCAGGCAGAAAGACCAGAGGGACTCTTTCAAGTCTAAATAATTTATTTTCAGTTTCTCCCAGAAGAAACAGCACACAGCTCTGAATTCCTGGAGTCCCACTCTGTCAGTCCTTTCAAGCCTTAATTATTTCTCACTCCCAACAGTTAAATAGGATGTCAGATGGATCTTGATGGGATGAACATCATAGAAATAATCTTTTCCTTTTTTTTTTTCTCCCAGACAGAACCCAAAATATAAAGAATTTTTTATAACCACATTTGCTTTTCTCTGATTTTCCGGGATTTTGAAGGAAGCAACTAGATTGATCTGATGATTCTGTTTAATTTTCTGCCTCTGCAGCCTATTCTCTTTGTCTCCTAATTAGCACTCAGTGCCAGAATGCAGGTGAGTCCAGGGTTCAGCGAGGGCTATTTGGGTTTAATTTGTGCACAGGCAGACCCCAGGCGTGCACTCCACTGCTGCCATGGCTGGGTATCATCACCTTTGGGCCTCCTCCTGCTGCTGCTTTGTTTTTTAAGTTAAAAAGTGTACAGTTTGGGGCTGAAATATTTGACATTGTCTCTTTAAAAGCTGAGTGCTTCCAGTGGTAAAAGGAAGAGCTCACTTTCATGTTTTGGGCCATGGAAGCTACTGTACCCATAGGAGCCTCCAGCCTGCTAATTAGTGTCAGATGAAGATGGCTAAGATTAGGGTATAAGCAATGTTATAGTGCATAAATGTGGGCTAATCTGCCACTGAGGGGATGTTTCTTTCCAGCACCAGAAAATGATTTCTTTCATGTCTTTTTTTTTTAAACCTGGTGCCTTTTTTTTTTTTGTATTATTATTTTTCCTTGACTTTAGTTTCACAATGAAGCTAAACCTGGCTGTGAACCTCAGCTTAAGCTGAGACAGAAGGAGGCAGAGAGTAAAAGTGCAGGATGGAAGTAATCTGCAATCCCAAGGAGCTTCCCACCATTCAGGAGTGGTTCTTCAAGCCAGATAATTCCCAGGTTTGTCCCCAGCACAGGGGAGGGACAGAGCAGGGATGGAGCTGCAGGGACTGCTAAAGCCAACTGTCGTGTCAAGGGGCCTGGGCCATGGTACTGATTGCTGTTAGCAAACCTTCTTTTTAAATAAAAATAGAGGAAATGAAATAAATGTGCAGGGGTTTTATTTTTATTCTGTATTTCCAGCGAGTAGAAGGGCAAGAGGGGAGGCAGGACCAGGAGGTGCCATGGGGTTAAATGGGGAGACCCTGGAGCCCCCTTTGCTGGTGAGGGAGAGGGGAAGGCTGGGCTTGTTTGCCCACGTGGGGTGGATGTCAGTGCTGTGCCAGGGGGACATCCAAAGCCATCAGGATGTCCTGGCTGTGCCTGCAGAGATCTTTGAGCTGAAGCTACGGCAGCACAGTAGGGGTGTGCTGGGGGGTGAAAAGGGAATGGGAGAAGGGGTTGTTTTTTTGGTTTTTTTCTGGTGCCCTTGAAGCAGCTGCTGCATCAAAACACAGGCAAGTTATAAGCAAATTATTCAGGGGGATAAAATGGCTGGTGATGTTTCTATTCCCAGAATGGGTCCTGTTCCACTCCCGTTGTAAAAATGCATTAAACCATGAGCAAGACCCTGCAGCTATTGAAATCCCTGGCTGAGCTTCCATTTCACCTTGCTGCCATGCAGGCTGGTCTCTGCTGTGTTTATATGCACAAAAACAACTAGAAATTTCCCCTTGCTTTAGTGTTTTGTGTCAAGCCCTCTGGTCTGCTCCTCTGAGCAGCTCCTCAGGTTGGAAACATAATTTATCATCTCAGTTTCCAGCAAATAGCTGGGACCTGGCTCCACCAAACCCCAGCAAGCCATAAAGCCCTTGTGCTGTTCAGGAGCAGAGATTCAGATTTGCCTCCTGCAGCAGTGCTTGGGGTGGGTGAGTGATATTTGGGCTATTTTGGGGCAGCCACCAGCCCTGGAGCAGCACGGCAGCAGCTGCCAGATGCTGTGGGGACCTGGGGGCTGCACCAAGCTGCTGCTTGATGGATTTCTTCATGCCCAATTAAGGCTCTGCTGTCATCAGGAGTGAAACAAAAGGGAGTATTGATGCTACTTAAGCAGAGATGCAGGTGCATGTGCTGCACTATGAATGTGGTTAACAGCCCTGAATGGCAGCAGCAGCTCCCCTTGCTCTTCCCTCCTCCATCCCATCACTCCTTCCAGCAGTGAGGCTGGTCCAAACTGCTGGTGCTGGTGGCTCTGGGATGGGGAGCTCCCTGCCGTGGGTTAGGCACATTTCATGCCAAAAGGCCTCTGGATGGTGAGAAGCCACCTAAACTTTCAAAATAGATGTAAACCTGAATCTCCAAGTGTCTCAGCCCAGAGTCTGGGGCTGTTTGGGGCAATGCTGTAAAAGGAGCTTCTGGCCAAGCACAGTGTTCTCCTCCCCGTGTGCCCCTGGGGCATTTTGCATGTACAACACTTTGGGGACAAGGGCTGTGTGTTGCCAGCTCCCCACACCACCATGAGAGGTTCAGCTGTCTTTTCATTTTAACCATGCCTTGCTACATCCCAGCCTTGGAGTCTGCCACAGCTTTGGCATATATATATATATATACTTATAAATATATCTACAGTGACATGGTTGTTGGTCTCCTGGGGGAGAGAGAGCATGCCCATATCTGGCCTTGGCACCAAGCACATCTCCTTGGTCAAACTGCAGACTCTGCAGGCTCCACTGCCAGCATCCTCTGTAATTAATACCTGCACTGCCTGGTTTAAAGCTGTCTGGGGTGATCTGAGTTGCAGTAGCTCCTCTGAACTGCAGCACAGCATCCCCTAGCTGCTTCCCACACTCCCCAGCCCCTGGCCCAGACAGGGCTGCCCGAGGCTCTGCTTCCCTCCCAGCCCTTCAGGAGAGGAGTGGAGGAGGGACAGTTCCCTTCCCAGACTCTCCATCAGCCAGGGCTTGCTGCAGGTCAATAACCAACCCTCTGCTTCAGTCACAGCCCAGATAATTAGTGAGCAAAGTGCAAATAGTCACTGTGATTCAAATTACCTTTTAATTTCTTTTCAAGCTGCCTGAGGGGTTTCTTTAGTCCTATGAAAAACCTGGGGTTTTTTTTCTGAGACACCAGTCTTACAAACAAGAAGGACAGAATATTTTGTATTCGAGGTGTGATCAAAGTTGTTTGCATTTTTACATTGCGTTTTGGATATATCTTGGGAATAACACTGAACACTTCAGTCAGTCCCACTTAAATGACAAAAATTATTTCAGTTGATCCCAAAACAAATTCATTTTTAATTTTGTGCAAAGTAGTTGCAAAAAGGTTGCAACATCGACAAATCATGACATAGATGCTGTTTTTTTAATCCACTACTCCTTTTCAAAATTTAAACAATCCAATTTCATGCTAGAGAGGCTTGAAACTATGGAGATTAAAGCTTAAAGCTTTGAGAGACCCACTGGGGAGGGTGAGGAAGTGGTTTGGTTTTCTCCAGAGTGCCCCTCAATGTCAGGAGGTAAAACCAGGCACAAAACCATGGTCTCCAGTGTCATGCTTTGTCAAGCCACACATTTTTCAGCTCTTTTGGTCTTCCAGTTGCTTTAATTTTTCAGTTTCCCATATTTACCAATGGTTTATTAGCATGTATTTTCTTCCCTAAGTGTTATCTATCACCCTCAGCACCAGACAGCAAAATTTCATTTTGGGGTCCCCCTTTTAACCACATCAAATGCTTTCTAGCCTTCCTTTTCTTCACTACTACTTAATCTTATATTTCTCTGTGAAAACAACTGAGCACCTCTGAGCTGGCAAATCTCCTCTGCAGCTCCAGTAGTGCTCATGTCCAAGTTCTACACCGGATCCCCTCCTCACTGTGGATACCACCAGCAGCAGGGAATGGACTCCACGTCTTATTTCTGCCCCCCAGATGGTTGCACATCACCCATGTAGGCATGGAAATTACTGAGAAAGGCCTTGGACAGAGGTCTGAATGATAACCAAAAAAATCATCATCTGCCAAAAGGATGGATGGATTTCTCTCCCAGTATTAGCAACATCAAGGCGTTCAGCAATAAGCTCCTTTTCCAGCTGGAGTAACTCCTGTTTGATGAACTCCTGTTCATCAAATCTCACCTGATGCACGAGTAAAGCCATCACAGCCTGTTCCCTTCACAGCCCAGCTGGAGGCAGGTGCATTTGGCTGCTTAACATCATCTCCAAGCAAATCTGCAGTGCCCCTACAAGAGCCAGGATCAGCACTCACCGACCCTTCCCAGTGATGCCCTCAAGACCTCAAGTGCATGAGCTGAGAACAAACATGAAGTAACAGCATGGGTGGAAAAATGAAAGAATCTTCAGCCATCTCCAACCCCTTGAAGAAGGCACAGGCAGGAGGAGGACAGACCCCAGGGATGGTCAGGGAGATGCCGTCCTAAAGGAGACACCAAACTCCTTGAAGACTGCACACTGCAGGCGCTGAATTTACTGCTCACATGCTCAAAACAGAAGTGAGCGGTGTCTGTTGATTGCATCCATGAGAAAAGCACAGAGTTTGAGCATGGATTAGGAAAAAACACTGTCCTTGAATGCCAAAAAGCAGCCAGGACCATTGTCCCCTCTCGAAGTGCCCGGGCAGAACAAACCCGCGGCGCTGCCGGCGGAACGCTGCCAGCAATAAAAGTTAAGTCCCTCTGTGCTGAGATGGTGGCAGGCCATCTGACACTAATCCTGTGCCTCCAGCAAACAAAGCCTCCCAGGCATTGTGAAACACCCTCAGCTGTTTGCTGGCTCGGTTGCCTGGAGAAGCTGCTCCAGCCAGGGCTGGTGGAGCACTCGGTGTTCTCGCACGACCCAGGCAGCAAAGGTTAAAGCACATTAGAGCAGCGTAATGAGGTTTTTAACCAGCACTCTGGAGAGCCTGATGTGCTGCTTTCTAGAAAATGTTGCAATTCAGGCTTCAGCAGGAACCGCAGAGCAAGGAAAATATTATGCTTGGACCATCAGTCTTGCAGTGTCTTGCTGCAGCGCTTCCAGATGAACTTGCTTAACTCGGCTTGTGGCTGGAATGGCTTTGGAGTGGAGATTGCTAGCAAGAGGAGAGGAGGCCTGCTCTGTTCCTGGACTGCATATCAGTGTTCCATATGGGTGCAGAGCCAAAGCATATGGACCTCCATCTGTTAGGCAGGCCTGGCCTGGCCCCATGGATGGTTTATAATATGTGTAGATTCATCCAGATTTGGGATTCCTCCAAAGCAAGGCGAGAGCCAATGACTCAAATATTGTGCAAAGCCATTGAAACTAATGGCACTAAACAACAATCATTTGTCTCCTGTTTGATTTTACTTGCTGTAAAATAATGAATTAGTTACGGGGGTGGGTGAGTATTGTGCTGTGGATGGAAGCTTTGAAGGAAACATGGTTAAAAGAAAACAAAACAAGAATCATCCTAGTGATTCTGCATCAGCTTCCTCCAATGTATTATTCCCCAGAAAGTAAGCTGTGTCCTTCAACTTCAATAACATGGCATTTATGCTCCATCTGTGATCAGATTTAAAGAGGTTTGCAGGCATAATTCAGGCGACTTTCAATGACAAATTCAAGGAAGCTGGAGAAAGAACTCTTGAAGTTCTTCCATGACTAAAACAACTCTAGGGAAAATGAACTTTGCTCCTACAAGCTCTTTATTAACCACAAGCTCTAGACTTGGATGTTTTCTTTTCTTTTAAAAGAAATAATTAGCCCCGAAAGACTCCAAGTCTTAGCGTGCTGTGCTGTTCCTTGCATGGAGAAGCCAGTGTGTGGTGGGACTTGTCCTGACCTCGCCGAAATCAAGAGTCACTTGCAGCCCAGCAGCACAACGACTCCATCTGCTTCTTCAGGTCACATTTCTGCTTTGAAAGATGGGCCTCAGTGGCTGAATTTCAGGCACCATGCTGGAAACATTTCTGCTGAATCTTCCTGCAGAACAGTGTGGGACACACGATTAAAGCCATGGGATGACCGCCAAGGAGATGGGCTTTTGTGGCAGCCCCTGGGAGAGCTCATAGCAGAAAAAAAAACCCTCTCTCCACTAAATTAATTAATTGCCATGCATGTTAGCTCTGGGGTTTGGGGAAATTACCATGGCCTGATTTCCTGCAGCACTTTTATTCCTGGCTGGAGACCAGGGGAGTTGTTGAGGTTGCTGACTTAAGACACCATAACAAATGGCTGGAAATGACCGGGCAGGCGCTGTGATTTGTAACCTGTGCGTCCCACCTGCCTCCAGCACAGCTTTCACAGCACCTTTTCTCAGCATTTTATGGAAGGGGCAGATTTACAAGCATGCCAGCCTCCTCCTGGGCTTCCCAGGAGAGACCAGGAGGGTGCAAATTTCTTGGCCGAAAACCATCCAGAGAAGCCAGGCAGCCCTGAACGTTGTGCGGTTTATTTTTGGAGGAAGCAATTTTGGTAATTGCACGCGTTAAATGAAAGGCAATTAGGGATGGAGGGAAGGTGTTGCATGTGTGCTGGAATAGGAGCCAGCTCCAAACCAAGGGGTCTGTTAAAAACGTGGACCCCTGAGTGTGCCACAGGCCAAAGGGGGCAGGGAGGTGCTGAAGGGGTGTACGGGTTTTCATGGGTGTTTAATGTGAAACATGGCATGGAAACACTCGCATCTGTGATGTGTCTTTTATGGCCTTCCCAAGGTTTTAATTAAAAACGCAGTAAAAACACAACAAGAGGAAACCAGGATGCTTCAACAATCATCTGTTATAAATTGTTTTGGGGGGGGGGGTTGGGGAGAGAAAATCAAAGAACAATTGTTCGTGTAAAGGAGTTCGGGACGCTGAGTTCATATGGAGAAATCAACCCTCTGGGAAGGGTTTTCCTGCCAGGAAGCACGTGCTGCACAGGCAGTGAGGTGCAGGGGGGCTTCCATGCTGCTGTGGGGATCTGCCAAGTGGCTGTTTCCCCAGCAGGTACATCTGTCTGCCAGAAACATGGCACATGCCAGAGGATTGGGAGCAGGATCACACGCCAGGAGGTGGCACGAGGAGGATGTTGGATTTGGGCTGGGATGATCTTTGGATGGCTCAGAGGAGTTTCAGCTGTAATTTCTGAGAAGACAGAGCACGATGCATTTTGTGCCTGGTGACAGGCACACTAAAATCATTTTGTGCAGCACCTGTTGCCTCTGACAGAGGTGACAGCAGGGAAACACTGGAGCAGGATGGCAGGGAGTTAATGAGGCCCGGAGAGGAGGCTGCAGGGCGTGCAGGCATCATTTCTGGCTGTTTGAAAGGGATTGTGAGGCTTTGGGGTTGTTCATGGCCTTGGAAAGGATCAGGGGTTTGCTGCCTACTGCTGGGGTGCCCAATCCATCTGGAGATGAGTGCATCTGGACATGTTATGAGCTGCTCCCCTTCCTCATGTCTCTGTGTTCACATTCTCAGTGGAGAAGGGAACCCTGGGCCAGCCACCACAGCACTCCTGGGCTTTTTCTCCATCTCTTCCACAACCTTGATGCCTTTAGACTGTTTTCTCCATGTGTGTTACTTAGTTTTCTGCAAGAAGAGAACTGCCTATGCCCCAGCTGGTCCTTGCTGCTCCCACAGAAGCTTTCTGGATGGGTTTTCTCTCTGCCTTCCAGATGAGTTCAATGAAAGCCAACAACAGCCATAGCTCCCAGCAGCCCCCAAGAACCACAGTTCCCTGAGCTTGTAGCTTAAATGGAGATTAGCTTCTAAAATTTAACGAGGATCTCTGTGAAAACAGAGTCTCAAGGATAAAACAACAACCGAAAAAAGGAAGCCCATTGAATACCCATCCAATTAAGGCTTCCAACTGATCCTCATTAAACAGCCGTTCCTGACATTTGACAGAGAGGTTTAGATTAGAGCAGTGAAAAATCCCCTTGAAAAGGCAGATTGACATTTTGCAGAGGAGTGTTATCATAGCAATACTTATGGCTTCAAGCCCCCAGCTTATAACCTAGCATGGAAAAAAAAAACCAAAACCAAAAACCAAAACAACCCATTTGGCTTGCCAAAGGGGTAAGGAACAGCCAGGCTGGCTGGCAGGAAAACTCCTGGTGCCCAAACTCCTGGCTGCAGTGAACGCAGGCAACTCCTGGCCTTGGCTTTCCATGTGTAGGGTCCTCAAAAAGCAGCATTTAATAAGATACAGAAGCTGGGTTTTTTTGGCTAAGCTGAATATGAGATCGCCATGGCAACCTTTCTTCCAAGGTGATCTGAGTCAGGTAGCAACAGCAGGGATGAGTTAAAGGTCATCCCTGCAGAGGGAGATGGGCACTGATAAAGCACTTTAACAAGTCCCAGGGGAGGTGGCATTTAAAAGCCACTCAAAGGGCTCAGCCAGATCTGTGCAGGGAGAGCATCCCAAGAGCAGCAGTGATTGGAAAGCTGCTGGCTGAGAAGGCAGCAGCAGCAGCAGTGCCATGAGGGCACTGGACCCAAGAAATGTGTGCCCAGCCTCAGGTCTCCACGACCTGGAGCAGGGCTTGTTTAGCAGCTGGGGAGGAACTGGGGAAAACCTTTTTGAGAAAAGCTCCTGTTCTGCAGTGAAAGCAATAACTCTGTATAAGGGATGAGACCTCACCCTCCAGCAGAGAAATAATAATTTCAAAAATCATCTAAGACTAATTGCAAACTGATTTTCACCAGGACTTGTGCTTCCAAAATGCCTCAGGTTCTCCGAGAAACATCCCCTCCCACCTCAGACAAAGGGCTCAGTGTGATTTGTGACAATGAGCCAATGCCATTATCCTCACTCCACAGAGAAGGAAAACAGAGCCATGGAGGGGGGTGCTGCCATCTCCACAGCTAAATCCAGGATTTAAAAATGCAGCTTGGAGCCCAGTGACAGCAGCTGCTCTGGAGCTTGGCCAAGTGCTGGCACACGACATTTTGGGCATTACAGGGTTGGGGTGGCTTGGTCTGAGTCACCCAACACAGGGAATGCTTTTGGAGTAATACCTGTGGGAATCTTCCTGTATGCCATCTATTTTTCATTTTACTATGTTTTTTTCTGGTTCTTGGGGTCTCTTTTCCAGTTTTCCCTCTGCAGCCACGAGGGCTAGAAACTCACAGCTTTTGTTGTGTTATATTAATGAAAGCTGAGCATCCCAAATAATCTCAGGTTCAAGAGCTGTGACTTCAAAAACCCCACAAATAGCACGCCCTGTGGGAAAAAAAGAAAAGCAGTGCAAGCTCACAGCAGCCCTTTTGCCCATTCCTGCAAAGCTCAGGTTTTACCTGGAGCTCACATCCCACTCTCAGCCATAGCTCACTGTCATCTCCTGCATGGCTGCAGCTCCTGGGTCAGGACCTGCCCTGCTAGAAGAAGAAGAAGAAGAATCATCTCCCTGATGGCTGGGAGAGAAACCAGAGGTTCAGGAGATCTCAGGAGCTTGTTCTTGCTGCTGTACTGCTGGCAGCAGAGATCCTGAGAGCCAGAGCCTCCCTCAGCAGTTTTAAGCAAGACCCAAATGGAAACTTCTGCCCCAGCCTGCCCTGTGGTCTCTAAGCTGGATGCTCACATTGCAAACCCTGCTGCACACACCACACCTCTGGATCTGCCCAAATCAACCTGGATTTACTTGCAGGAAAAATGTCCCTCTAGCTTTGTTTTGGAGGGAGGAGATGAGGAAAAGGCGGGTCTGCAATGAAGCCCAAAGAAAGGGCACTGGCGGCCCATGGCCTGCAGAACACGTGGAAGCTCCAGCCCTGTCCACATCCCAGGATTTTGCTGGCTCCTGCTGAAATTTCTGCTTCTCTGACCAAAGCCACGTGCTTGCTGCTGGCCCCAGCCAGCCCATCTGAACACAGAGTTACACAAGTGCTTTGTGCCTTTCCTCTGTTCAGAAATTGGGACAAAATAAACCATTCTGCTCTGCTCACGAGGAGGGTCAGCCTGCACCTTGCTCAGCCTTTGGAGTTGCCATCGACTTGTCATCAGAGCTGCTCTAATTTGAACTAATGACTGGGAAACTCATTGCTGATTACAGGGCACTGCCAGGCTCCTGCTGCCAGCACACAAAAATCCAACTGCCCCTGCAAAGCCTGGTAGGATAATGTTTCACAGCATTGCCAAAATGGACTTCAGCCGTTTATTTTGACAGCTGTAGTTTTAATTATTTATGATTAGGTTTTACAGTGTGCTGGTAAAAGGACCACGAGGTATTTCATAAAGAAAAAGGAAAAAAAAAAGAAAGAATGAGCCTTGTAGACCTTGTCTCAGGGCTGTCATAAACCAGGAGGGAGAAATGGGGAAAGGCTGTGCCAAAGGACTAAGACTGGGAATCTTCTTCAGACCACAAGAAAAAGCTGTTTCCCTTTGGGCACCTCAGTAGTTACCATAAAACTGAGTGGTGGGCAGTTCAAAACTTTGAGACAGGGCACAAATTTGCAATTTTTTAGAGCACAGAGTTGTTGCAGGAGTCAGGGGACCTGTGAACAGGAAAATATGTGTGCTCCATCCCTTTGACAATTTAATCCCACCCACAAGGCAGAAGAGCATCTCCACTGCAGCGTCTCAGCATTTGCTTTCTTGGGGAACAGGGACAACAGCCACAAAGAAGAAGAAAATTACACAAATATACATAAGGGAGGGGGAATTTGGAATGACTAAAAAGGTTCCACCCTGTCCAACATCCACCCACATATTGGAGAAAAGCCCCACTGTCATCACAGTTTGGATCCAACATATCCTGGTACTCCTTTTCTGTGGGGTCCACAAGACATCTCACAGATTAATTAAACATGCCTGAATTGTGCAGGTTGGGTGATCTTGGTTTTTTTCCCAGTCAAGAACATCTGCAAAAATCACATCATTCCCATGGAAAACTTCAGGCACACAGAACTGAAAATTCCATCAGAAGTTTATTTCATGGGAATCATTTCCCTAGTGGTGCCAGGCAAACCCTTAAAATGTGTGAACTTGAGGACATAATTTGGTATCCCTGCTGCAGCTCTTGATTTTCCAAAGGGAGACAGAAACAGTAGCCCACCTTGTTAAAGCTCTTGGAGACAGATTGTTGGAGAACATAAAATAAAAGCTCCTTGTTACTGTTGTACAAGGGTGAATTTGAGGTCCTGCCATTCTCTTGTGAGGCTGAATTTGCACTTTGGTGCTTGATGAATGTGAGCCCGTGGCAAAGGCTGTCCCAGAGATGCTGCAATCACCACTCCAGTGTTAGTCTGAGGGGACCCATCACTTCAGAGGTGATTTTAGAGGGGAGCATGAAATGAGCTGAGGCTTAACACCTGCACATCAAGAGGAGATAGATGTAAAAAAATAAATGGGTTTCTCAGGCAGGGGGTCAGGCTGATCACCTGCAGGTTCTGTTTGCTTGGGTGTGTTTCTCACACACCGGAGCAGATTTTTGTTCATGTCAAAAATAAAAGCCAGTTAGGACGTCTGGAACTTTGAGACAGGATTAAGGGGAAATCCTTGCTCTGGTAAGTGCTTTCTCCTGTGGTTTTCCTCACATGAAGAGCAGGATGTGGCTGTGCCATCCCCACACTGAAGGACAGCAGCCACTCCATGGCCACTGAGCTTCACTGTTGCACAGCTGGCAACAGAAGAAACACGCAGGTTCCAGAGCAGCAATTGAATCTCCAGGCAGGACCAACCAAAAGGGCTGCCCTTCTTTATTCTCGTATTTATATTTGTTTCTAAAGACAATCAGGGATTGGTGAGAGGGGTCAACACCTCTGTAAGTTTACAGGACAAAGACATGGTCAATCATCTTTCTCCACCCCAGGGAAAGGAATGAAAAACAATTTACAAATGCAAAACAATCCCGGCCAGTTAGGGAAAACAATGACCATGTTTACAGAAAATGCATGGGAACTTGTACTACAAAGTTACAACCATGGAACCCTGCAAAAAGCAGGGTGACACTTCACTGAGTGGCTAAGCCATCCCTGAGCAGTGAGTGCTCATCTCTGCTGCCCTCCATCTCCCATGGCCATTGCCAGCAGTCTGAAATCCCACCAGGTCACTTCCATGGTCCTATGGAATGGATACAAATGACTGCAGAATATGCAGGGCAGGAGAGACTCAGCTCAGCAGAGCTCTGCAAAGAGGATTAGCAGCTGTGGGGGATGATTATTATCATTAATGATGTCAGAAGGGAGGCAAGCAGAGAATTCAGCATTTAGTGTTTTGACAAAAGCCACAGGGTTCGGATTTGCAGTCAAACTCTACAAAATGTTCTGCACCAAAGGCTTGAAAAACAAGTTAAATGTTTATTATACTAATAATTCTTCAGTTAACGTCAGGGCAGGTGAACAGGGGATCTAACACTTGATCCCCTGCTAAGGCTTTGGCAGTTGCAAATGCTGAAAAGCCTGATGAGACTGCACAGGTTGCACAGAGGTAGCAGCACCTGCTGCTGGGGACTCAGAAAGGGCTGCTAATTGCCCAAACCTGCCAGAACACTGTTTGTGCCCTGGCTCCTGACCTCCACACAGCCTGAAATCCAGCGTGCTCTGGCTCTCCAGCATCAAACACACCCCAGGAGGATGCATTTGGAGCAGGCAGGATAACCTGGCTCTCATGTGATGCCCTCACAACCTGAGCACAACTCTTCAGAAGACTGTGATCCTCCTCTGAGTCTCATAAGCCTTCAAAGAGTGCTTTTTTTCTGCAGCTCCAGCTCCTGAGTCGGAGTCCATGCTCATTTGTCACTTCCAAACCCCAAACTAGAAGACCTTGCAGGTGGCAGGGTGTGCAGAGAAGTGTGTAAATAGCTGCCCACTGAGGTGCTCAAGTTAATCAGGAGACAACATCATATAAATACACAATAAAGCACTAATGAATAAACAAACAAGACCCATTCGGGATCTTTTCAAACCCTTTCAAGTAAGTGTTGTGACTTTTGGAGACTTGAGAGGCTGAGAAGTGTCAGGAGCAGCAGCAGGGCAGAACATGGGCCTGGAAGAAATAGCTGGGAAGGAAGCACAGAGCTGTGATTGAGAGAGAGGAGCAGGGCTCAGCATTTCATGCACCCTGGGGAGAGATCCTGGTGCACTTCTTTGCTGTGATCAAGACAACCAGCTTGGCCTAGGGCAAGACTTTTAACTTTTCCCATGGTAGTGAGCTTTGATTGTTGCTGAAGGGATGAGATGGACAACTCCCACCAACAGCCTGGGTTCCTCACCCCACGGCTGCTCCAGGGTGCTCACAGCCCTTTCAGCACAAACACAGGACTGGCTTACAAACTGCAATTCTTCCAAACCAGCCCAGTGCACCTCAGTTTTCCCCTAGAGCAGGCCATCTCCCTCCTGCTCTGGACCTTTGAGGCTGGATTCCCCCACGGCAGGGCCAGCAGCAGGACCCTGTGGGGCTGCATGACTGTGACTTTCTTTATTCTGCACTTTCAAATTGGGAAATGTAGGTTGCTGATCTTCAGCATGACCTACATCCACAGCTCCAAACGAGCCCCTTTTGCCAATGTTGATGCTGTCTAGCCTCCAGTTGGATCTGGAATACACACAGGGGTGGCCTGCTTTGCCTGGGTGTGCAAGGAGGGAGGTTATGACCGTGCCCAGGCAGGTGCTGCCCAGACCATGCACACACGGCTGCAGCGAGCCCTGCCTGAGCCAGCAGCTAACCCAGGTCTCTGTGAGAGCATCTCCTCACTCAGGGCTAGCTGTGCTTATGCCCTGCAGGAGAAGGATGGATAACAAAGGGAATTTTAGCATTCCTGTTGTCTTTCTAGAGCATTGGGTGGGGCTGGCAGGGGCAAAGTGCACCCACACATGGCACCCCTGGCAGAGCCGTGGGCAGGCAGCAGCTCCAGCAAGGATTGTGGAATCCCAGAATCACAGGATGGTTTGGGGTGGGAAGGACCTTAAAGATCATCTCATTCCAACTACCCTGCCATGGGCAGGGCCACCTTCCACTGCACCAGGTTGCTCCAAGCCCATCCAGCCTGACCTTGAACACTTCCAGGGATGGGACAGCCCTGTGCCAGCGCCTCAGCAGCTTCACAATAAAGAATTAATTCCTAATACCTAATCTATAGCTCTCTTCTCAAAGTTTAAAACCATTCTCCCTTGTCCTATCTGCTTCTGTAAAAGGTCAGTCTCCCTCTTTTTCAGAAGCCCTTGTTAGGTGTGGAAAGCCACAATGAGGTCTCCACGGAGCCTTCCCTTCTCCAGGCTGAACAATCCCAACTCTCTCAGCCTGTTTTTGTACAAGATTTGCTCCAGCCCTCAGATCATCTTTGTGCACCCAAAAATGTCCTGCCTTGGTTGCCACTGGCAGCACTCCTGCTGTTGTCTTCACTGGAGGCAGGTTTTTCACTCCAGGTTTCTCCTTTCTTCACATAGGTGAGGAAAAAACAAAACCTGTCAGGTGCTTTTTGTGCTTAAGGGAATTCTTTGTGTGCTTCATCTGTCTTCTACTGAAGTGCCACTCTCACTGATCCTTTCAGACCTCGTCACCATCCATCACATCACCTCTACACCCAGGATACCCACAAAATGTGAGTCATACTGACTGGATTTTGTGCACAGGGAGAAAGGAAAAGCTCTCACATGCCTGTTACTTTCCCAAAGTTTGGGAGGATATTTAAAATGGTCCTAGATTATTATTAGCAATTCTTTTCACAAGCTAAACATGAAAGAAAAGACAAAAAAAAAAACTGAAGGAGGAGGAATGGCATGTGAAAAGGGGGAAAGAAGAAGAAGAAGCAGCAACCTTGTATGCTCTGAAGATGAGGCATGGAAATACCCCATTATTCCTGGTGCCTACATGCCCTGGGGAAGGCACGTGACAGCTCACAGCAGCCACTCAGGTCACCTGGCTGTGCTTGGTGGCCTTTCAGTGACACAAAAACATCTGAAAGGGCAATGATGTTCACCCTGGGAATGTCTCCAAATCCTGGATAGCCTGGCATCAGGCATGCAGCACAGCTTGAACAGCTGGGGGAACAGAAATAGCCCAAATTCACTCCTGAACTGTTTATTTCAAGACTGAGGTGCATTGGACAAATCACTATTGATGCTCCTCTTCCCTTCCTGCCTCCCACAGCTTTCTGAGGCTGCCCAGGGAGAGCCAGATCTGTCACTGCTTTCATGCTGGTATTGGCTGATGGAAAACAGGTCAGGCTCCCCAGCTTGGTCCAGGACCAGCACACTGGGTACAGCACTGATCCCAACACTGAGGGTCTGGCTCTGACCAGCACAGCCTCCCAGAGCCTTCCCAGAACCACTCCTGCCCTTCCCCAGCTCTTCCATCACCTCCTGAGCACGTTTGCATCCCATGTATCACACACCAATGTAGGTCACTGCAAGGACCACGTCTCAGCAAGCTGTGACATCTCAGCCTGGCCTCTTGCCAGGAGTGTGTGCAGGAGGATTTTCTCACCTCCCATTGCTCCAGGCTGTGCTGCACTGAGTTCTTCCTTCTCAGTGAGTCCCTGCTCCCCACCAAGAGCCAGGACATCCTGGCAGCAGGGATGGCAAATCCCCTGTGACAGGGCGAACATTGTGGGCTGCAGCTGCCTCGGGCAGGGGAAGGGGTGAGGTGTGACAAACTCCAGCACCTCACCTGAGTATCTTCAGGGCAACCACCCATCCACCACTCCACTGCCACTGAGACCTCTCCTGGGCGTGTCTCCCCTCTGTGCACTGGGGTGAAAGGAAAATCAGTTTGTTTTGTGCACATGAGACATGCAGTGTGCACAAAAAAACCCGAAATTCTTGCAAGCAGTGGGGGAAGCTCCACATCCGTTTTGGTGGCAGCAGGAGCAGGGTCCATCCTGGCTTTTTACTGCTGCGTGGGCAAAGTCAAAAAACCAAAAAACCACGTCCATGTCCTGAGAACAAAACAAGGGCTTGTTGGCTGGGAGCTGGCAGCACAGGAAATCCACCTTTGTGTTGTCTCAGCAGAGCCACAGCTGAACCAGCTGCATTTTTGGCAGGAACCCTTCCTCCTTGCCTCGCTCGTGGTCAGTATGTGCTGCACTGAAGCCTAATGCAGGCTGAATGACACCAAGCTGTGACATCCTCTGGGTGCTTGGAGGTGCCACAGCACATTTCCAAACACCCCAGTGACGAGAGGCAGCCAGTGGAGTATGATGGGGAGGGAGCTGGAGCCATTGAGCCAGATGATTTAATGTATTGGCCGTGTTACACACGTGTCACCAGGGCTGAGCTGAGCTCCACAGCTGCAAGAACAGATTCTTCCCCCAGGCTGTGTCCCCTGCACCTTCTACCTCCATCCCAACAAGGCTTCCAAGCCAGCAGATTTAGTTCTGCTAAAGAAAGGTAGCTCCTAACAAGGGCTCTTGGTCTCTGACCCAGCAGCTTATGGTTTTTGGGAGGGTCACAATCATGGTGTACAAAAGCTCAGTGCAGCACCAAAACCACTGACTAACCCCACACCTGCTGAACACCAGATATTTGTGAGCTGCATGAAGGTTTCCTCTGTGTGCACACATTTTTATCAGCCCTTAATAGGCTGCAATGAAGTATTTTCAGGTTCTGCACAAAAACAAAATGCCAAAGGAAGCCTAAAATTCCGTGTTCCTCATGTCCTTCCTGAGATTTCACCTTTTTAGACAGCACATCAAAACAGGAACATAACAGAGCTGCTATTACTCCTAATGCTTTTCACATTATCCGAGGTGCAGGGAACAATTATATGGCATTAATGACATGTTGCTACACTCGGATCTGCCACACTGCAGCTCCATTCACCTTCTCCCCTCCACTTCTGTTCTTCCCCACCTGCTCCCCATCAGAAGGCTCTGCTTCCTCTGAAAATCCCATCAAAGGAAAACTCCAAATGCTCCCAGATCCTTTCAGGAAAATAAAATAAAATGAGCAGAGGAAAGCTCACCTTTCAGAGGCTTTTGCCCCAGAGCAGCAGCAGCACCTTGATGCTCCCAGTGCAGGGCAAACTGCACAGCAGCTCCTGGTGATGGGAGCAGACCCACCCTGTGCCCAGCTGCCTGTTCTGCTGATGAAGAGCCTGGCAGGTCTCCTCAGTTCTCCTTCCAAGCTTTTAGGAGCCAGACTCATTAATCACCTCTCCCTTACCAAGAGAGACCTTGCTAGGCTCTCCCTGTTTGCCAGCTTTGGAGTGAAAAGAGACAGATGTGGTTCCCAGGCTTTTGACCTGAGGTTGTGGCAGCTTTAGGTTCTGCAGCCCTCTGTGCAGGGTGGTGATGCTCTGGCTGACTTGTGAAGCCCTGGGTAAGGGAAGGAGCTCTGAGAGGTCTTTCCTGTGGCTCAGGCTGCCCAGGTTGGCACAAGCTGCCAGCCCAGCCTGATGGAGAGCCAGCCAGCCCTGCAGCCATTCCAGACCCAGCCACACAGTTAAATGGCTGAATAACCCTGCCCTGGCACTGGGGAAGGAAATGCCATTCATTTAATGGCTGGAGGGAGCCAGGAGAAAGCATCTTCCAGAGGTAAGGAATGCACACAGCACCACTGAAGCTGCTGGAGGATTTTGTGTTGTAAAGTTCTGGACACACGGGTTCCAAAAACGACATTTTTCCCCAGAAGCACAACCACGGTGCCATGGAACAAGCACTGGGGCAGCCTCCTGCACTTAAAGGGATGTGATTTGGTGAATCTGAATAACTAAGAAACTTTCAGCCCAGTGCTAAGTCTTTGCACAAGCTGCCAGCTCTGTTTGGATCTGCAGCCTTGTGGTTTCTTCCCTGGGCTTCCTCCTCCACCTGGGCCTCATGGATGATGACTGGGGTGGGAGGAGCAGCTCTTGGCAGGTGTTTGGTGGCTTGATGAGACTGGAGGGAGGAAGGGTCAGGACCCGAAAATGATAAAGGGCACAAGTGAAGCAATCACTGCAAGTGGTACAAGGTGGTTGGGGAGGTGTTTTGTCAGGTAAGAGCTCATGGAGACCAGCAGAGCTCCACACCTCGCCAGAGAGATCTCCAGGGGCTTCCTAGAGACAGGTAAGGCAGAAAAAATAGCTCAGAGGATTTGTTCTGAGCACACAGAAGGTGTTTTGGTTTTAAGTGAACTAATGGTGGTATCAGAAGCCACATCTGTACAGGTGCCTGTTTGCTCCTGGCACCCCTCTCTGAGTGGTTTGATAATGCTCAGGGTGGAGAGGGGATGCCTGAGACATCCAGATTTGAGACTGGGAATGGGTGAGGGATCTGTGACTTCCAGCAGTAGTGAGGTGAGGTCACCTGTACCTGACCTTCAGGCTTGAACCCACCAAGGTGGACATCAGGACTCTCCAAAATCCTGAAGCTTACAACACCTGGAGGTGGGGTGGCCAAGGGCAGGGCTGTCAGCTTGGGGAGTGAGCACTGAGCCTGTGCTTCCACATGACTGAAGGGCTGTGCTGTGTTCTGGTGGATTTAGAGCAAACAGAGCAGGAATTGATACATCTTGAGTGCTGTGCTCTGTATTTGACATTTCTGTGCCTGTATTCATCCTCCTGCCTGTTTGCTCTCACACTAATGAGATATTCTCACTCATTTCTTTGTTATGCCAGCTCTAATTTCCAGCTCTTTGACACGAGCAACCATTTTTCTCTGAAAGGCTGAGATCACATGGCAGGATTATAAATTTACTCCTGAAATGCACCATTAATAAATAATAAAGTGTTTATAAATATGCAAAATAGATTATTAGTCAATTCTACAAAATCTTGGCTACAGGAGCATAAAAGTGTGCCCTGCAGCTTGTATATCTATTATAAAAAAGAAGAAGGAGCTAAAAAGAAATTCAGATTCCCTTTTTAACTTCCAAGCAGTAAACGCTGAATAACTTATTCCTGATAGTGATTATGTTAAAAGCAAATCATTTGTTTCCTTGAACAGCAATGAACAATGCACTGCAAATATGTGATTTTAAAAATATTATGTGCGTGCAGAGGGACAGAGTATGTCCTTCATTTGAACAGCTCATTAAACAGGAGCTCTTCAGCAAAAGCCTTGCCCTGTCTGTGAGCACCCTGAGCAGGACATTCTTTTATTTAAGCTTAGCAAGAGTCAGGAGTGCTAAGAGCACCTAAATATTCCTGCCTCTTAACTGCAGGAGCTCAGATTGGAACCTGGAATCACAGAGTAGTTTGGATTGAAGGGGATCTCAAAGATCACCCAGTTCCATGGGTGTGTGTGTGTTTGCCCATCGAGTCAGACAGGGGAAATGGCAGCTCCTGAGGATCTCTGCATTGTTCTGCCTCTCCAACAAGACCCATCCTCATCAGCAGGTTGTTGCAGCAGTGTTTTAGTTAGTCTGAAATAAACAGATTTATTTCTCCTTTGCCACAGCTTTATCCACAAGGGTGTTGTTAATGGAGGTGATGCACAACTGTTGGGGGTGGGAGTCAGGAAATTGGGAATTTGGTGGCAGAGATACCAAGGGAAGCTGGGTGGCAAAAGGGGCAGGAGGGGGAAGAAGGGCAGGGACCACAGCATTCACTGCTGAGCTCTGAAAGCATTGCTGCACCATCAAGAGGAACTGGTCTGACCCCAAAAAAAGTTATCATACACATGAAACAAGAGAAATTGCCTGAACAGACTGGGTTTTTTTTCTGTTTGCCCAAGAATCATCTCAGTGCCAGTGGGATCTGTGCTGGATGAGTCCTTATGCAAGGAGATGGAGAGAACCAGGTAATTTCAGACACTGTCCAAAAGGAGCTACTGAGACAACTGTGCTGACAGCCAGGCAAAAATGAAGTGGGGGCATGTCAAATGTTCTTGACCTGAGCTTAAACCTTTATGAATTGAGGGCAGAGGGAGAGAAATGTGTCTGTAAAGAAGAGCCTCTCTTCAGATAAATATGTTTGTATCGAGGCACAGACAGTCTGGAAATCTATGGAGGGGAAACAGCTGGAGGAAGCAAAGGATCTAGGAGTGATGCTTCAAGGAATTGATGACAAAGAGTTTATTTTTGCTCAGCAGCAGTGCAGTGGTTATTCTGGGCTGGCATCAGAGCTGATGAGGACCAGCCACATCAACACAGGCCCCTTTAACAGACTTGTTCCCTGGCAAGAAATGCACATCTGAAACTCACAGCTGAGGATTCACTGTGAGCAGGGCCAGCAGGTCTGGAGGGGAGGTTGACTTCTGTGATCCTACAGCCCAGAGAAGGTCTCTTTCCAGCCTGGATATGGAATTGTGCCACAGTTGTTTCACTGGCATTTGGACTTGGCAGAGGAGTCCCCAAGGATGTTCTGTACTGCTCAGCACAGCTCAGAGGAGATGTTTAAACTGGCTCATCTGGCTTTTGGAACTGGTCAAGGTCCTGGGCAGGTATCTGGTGCTGGAGTGTTGATAGGCCAGAATAACAGCATGTACATTGAATTAGATTATCTAGAAAGAGCCATTGTAAGAAGCTCAGAGGAGTCAGGATGAGCTTTAAGCAGATGATGTGTTACCCTTCACAGGAAAGCCTTAACATTAATCTCCCTGGCTGACGTGGTGCAGGGAGTCATCTGATCCTTATCCCTGCTCACCCTTCAAACCAACTGCCCCCATCTGCACACGACAGAGCTGATTCCTGCCCAGGGAACTGAGTCCTTGTTTCACCCTCAGATCCCTGGGTTCCCCCATCACTGGGCAGGATGGATTGGGCAGCCACAGGCAACACCCAGGAGTGTGTTCTCAAGCCAGGGCTGGCAGCCTTTGAAGGCTGGCAGTTAGGATTGGAGCATCTTCCAAAATAGAGATTAAACATGCTGGTTGAAGCTTTGAAGCAGCTGCTCAAGCTCCTCAGGACCTGCCTTTTCCTTCCTTGTCCATATGCAGCTTAAGTGGGTTCTCCCCACAGAGCTGGGGGGAGCTGGGCTCCCCTCTGCTGCTGATTCTCCAAAGTGGAGACAAGTGAGGGGACAAAACACCAGCACGAGGGGAGAGAAAAGCCTAGAAACCAGCTTTATGCCTCCTAAGCCATCAAAAACTGCATCTGGATTTTTAACACCTTTTGCTTCTTAGCTTTAAAAGCAATGGCCACGCCTTCCATGCTGCTTTCTTGGGTTGAAGAGTTGTTTTCCATGAATTAGAAGTACTGTTTTGAAATATATTTGGCTCATCTAACACGCTGTGAGCAAATGACCATGGGAGAAGTGAGCCAGCCTGGAGTGGGTGTGTGTTTGAAACCAGAGCTGGAAGAGTTTCTGGCCTCTTCAGAATGGCTAATTGCCAGCTGATAGGGAGATTAACTATCCTTAGTGTTTCTGTGCAGCCTAGTTACAGACTACTCGGTCTTAAGCAATTAGAGCTGTTCCTGTTTCCTACTCCTAACAGAGCTTGTTGTCAGGCACGATTCCAATCATCTCAGCGCTCAGCTCCCAGCTCTGATAGCATTTGCCACACATCGCTGACAATTTTGCACTTATCAGTATCAAGGCATCCAAAGATCACTGACACTGAGACACAAGAAGACACCCCCCCC
>VZTZ01041457.1:2398052-2415474 GCA_013400955.1 Drymodes brunneopygia
CCCCCCGCCTTTCCCAGGGTTATAAATGTGAATTAGCTATGTTCACTTAACCCCACTCTTGCACACAGACTCACTAATAAGAGCAGCAGCTTGTATGAGGGTGGTAACAGCCACCCACGGGAGAGGGGAAGCTGTGCAGTACTCTGGCCCATGCAAAACTCTCACAGATACTGCAGAAATAACCCTTTAATGGCATTCATTCAGAAAACAAATAGATGAAGATTTGGCTGAGAAAATCTTTGTTGCAGCTTTGGGCTTCCCCATGTCAAAATTCAGGAAGGGTTAAGCTGAGCCTTGCCCTTTCCTCACACAGCCTCAGCTGCAATCACCTTCATCAAACTCAGCTCTTCAGCTCTTACTTAGGTAATGATTTCCACCAGATTTTTGGTCATTTGCTCATCTTCCACTTGAGACCCCATCAGAAAGGTGAGTACACCAGTGATTGCAGCCTCTGCCTTTTGCTCTGTGACATCCTCACTCCAGCCTGTGCTAAGACCAGCCTGTCCTGCTTAGCCAGAGTTAGGCTGGGGCTCACCTTGAGGGGTCTTACACCTTCCTACACACACCAGCTCTGCTGCTCAACTCAAGGCTGACAGCATTTTGTTGGGTATTTTGAATTAGACTGAGGTTTACTTTGCTGGCAGGACATAATTTAAAAGGCAGAGGCGGGACAGCAGCTGCCTCTTCTCTGTAGCACTGAATTACTCTCAGACTCTTCCTGAAGGGATGAAGACATCAAGGCAGAGCAATCATGTGGCACATGGCAGAGGAGAGGCAGAGCTGATCCATGCACCAGTGCTGGACCAGTCTGTCCTGTAGCTGCTCCAGAGCCCAGGAGTGTCTGCTCTCCAGAACCAGGAGGAAAACAGTCCTGTGAGAACTGCCAAAAAACAGGCAGCCTCAGACTGCCCTGATCCTTATCTCCAGCACTTCAGCATCTTGCTGTGCCCTGAAAGCCACAAGGCAAAATTCAGATGGGCAACTTCACCAAGCAAGGCTGAAGGGGAAGGAAATGTGCTGAACAGCTGTGGTGTGACCTGGCCACCCTGGGGAGGGGACAGGGCTTGGCTCAGTGGTGCTCAGAGTCTGGAGCACAGAGCTGCACTTTGTGGGCTCTGAGGTACCAAACCTGGCTGTAAAGTCAAAGACACTGGGATCCCTTCCCTGTTGCAGAGAATTTTGCCTTTTGAGCCCAGAGGTAAGCCCAGCTTCCCGATGACTGAGGGGGACCTTGTGTGATTAAACAAATTCCTTTACCATGCTGCTAAAACCAGTTTTCCCCCTTGTCAGGCTCTGGTTCAGAGTCAGAGGACAAAGGGACTTGCAGCCCTCTAATAATGGATCCCACAGGTGCTCTCACATCCACCCCACTCTGAAAAGCAACACCCCCTTCCCATTCCTGCCTTGAACATAACACACAGCACAGGGATTTCAAGAACATGTTTAATGATGGCAGTTTCTACTGAAACACATGAAGTCCATTCAAACACAACCAATTTTTCCTTAAAAAGAAGCTTTGGTCACAATGACAAATTCTTTTGAAAAAAAACTTCAAAGCAATTGCACAAAACTGAACACATAGTCCTGATACCTCCTCACACACAAACTGCAGCAGCAGAAACTCATCTAACAAGGAAAAATCTTTAACAGAAACCACAGTCCACCACCCTGCAGAGATTTTACCATGTACACGGAATTAGAGGGAACAGTTATGAACAAAGAGTTTGAGTTAATTAGTGTCTATGTGTTCAAGCTTCATTAGTGCCTGTTGACTCCTACAAGTAAGTTTGGCCTTAAGATAAACACTAGGGGATCACAAAGGCAGTGTGCTAAACATGTGTTTGCAGTCATCTCTGCAACTTCCAGGGAACAAAAGGGGAGAAAAATGCAAATACAAAGCTATCTGTGTTCTCAGTTCTGCAGGTAAGCATGGCACACTGACTTCTGGCTTCTCAAGTGTAACCTCTGGTGACAGAGCTGTGGCTGCAGTAAAGCAGCTACAATTCTCTGCAGGGCTTTCCCTCCACAAGCACAAAGGGAAAAGCCTCTGACTCACACACTGTGCCTCAGCTAGGAGTCAGTGGATTCTGTAAGGAGTAAGTGAGCTACAGGCAGACAGCTGTAATAACATTTCTGTTTTCATTTTCTGTAACAAAAAAATATGCCTTTTAAAATGCTCTTGAAGAAAGCAAGTTTGACTACACAACACAAAATAGCAGCAGATACTAAGACACGTTACAGTCACAATCAGATTAAATCTGCAGTGTAAGATACACAGAACATTAAGGTAAAAAACTCATGTAGTGGTTAATGGCTATTTCTTCTCTGATGAACTCCTAGAACTACCCGAACCAAACAGTTCAAATTATTAAAACTATGTCTTAAACTGATTTCTACTATTAAAAAAATATTCATATATATACTATTAGATGAGTCACGTCAAGTGCTCTTAAAATTTTAACTAAATATAGCTATAGAATATTTAACCAGACACTTTAAATCACGTACAGCAAGTTTTGTAGAGGTAAACATTGCCTCACATTTGCAACAGCAACTGAGAATCAGATAGAGCATTCAGATTATTTTCATGACCGTGAGCAACTGGTCAGGTTGACCTTTTATTCCCACCAAGCAGCTGCTGCTTCCCTATAAGCACTTTTTAGCTTATGGCACAGTTTGGGACTTTCCTGAGGAGACAAGAAATCCCAGCTGCTGTTGAGCACCTCTGTCTTCAACATCTTAAATACCTGGTCCCTGTCCACCATTGAGATTTGGCCATGATGTGAAAATAGCAGGACTTTTTTCCTTTGTTAAGCTACAAGCAAGAGGAGCAGAAGGCCTTTGCCAGCCTAACTCAGCAAGTGACCTGAAGCTGCTGGAAAAACTGATTCCAAGAACTGACTTGCCCTCTGAAGGGAGAAGTGCCCTTCATGCATCTTTTCCTCTCATCTCCCTCCTACATAACTTGGTCTTGCCTTTCTTTTGTGCAAAGAGATGGTTTCATTCCCTGTCCCCCACTCTGAGAGTGCCTGATGCTCATTTTAATGAACGTGGCAGCAGAGTGGGCATGAACACGTTGCCATGGTGCCTGCACAGACAGGGCAGCCACCTCATCCCATCCCCTCCTTCCACAAATGCCAACAGAAGCTTTTAACCTCCCTCTCTCCTCTCAGCATCGCCACATTTCTCACTTCAAAAGGGCTTGGTCTGCCCAAGAAGTTGAATTCCCAGCCTTCAAAGTCTTGCAGCCCCGAAGAAACTCAATATTTCCTTCTGAAGCATCCAGCCTAGAGCCTGAAAGCTCTATCACTGAGGTGGGGAAAGAGCTCCAGACCTCACCTCAACCTGCAGAACTGTTCCACTCTCTGCTCCCTGTGTTCCTCCCAGCCAGAACAACCTGCCCAGCCCACCCTCACCTCGCAGCTGACATGTCAAATATTGCTTGGTAACAGCAGCACAGAATGACTCAAACTACTCCATGAATGAAAATAACAGAGCACTTTATATTGCCTTGATGACTAATATTAACACAGCAGTCTGCTTTGGGATTTTTCCATCCAGGCTGAGCTGTCTGCAAAGCCTTTGCTGAGTCACAGCTAGGGAAAGCAAGCTGTGGTATGAATGCACAAGGCTGCTGGAAAGCAAAAAAATTCCCCTTCACCTCCTTTCATTGACTGAAGGGCCAAGGGGAACCACACAGAACTGGCGCAGGTTGTGGCATCGTGACAAAGCAGTTTGGTGTTCTCAACAAGCCTCAAATCTCAATAGGGCTTTAAAAAATAAAACAAAAATCCCGAAAGTGGCAGCCTGCTGTAAGGCTGGTGCTTTGCCAGAAACTGCAGTCTCCTTGAGGGACTGCAATTGCAAGGCTGGGAGAGGGTCAAGCAAACAGTGGGACAATTCTAAAACAATTGGAAAAGATGCGTTCCCCAAGAAAAGCAAGGTTCCAGCCAGCTTAAAAACCCAAAATAGAAGGTGTCAAGGAGTGCAGTAAACAGTAAAGTCTGAACTTCATCTGTGGTTACTCCAAAGGAAAACCACAAGTAAAGAAACTAACCCAGTTAGGTTTGCCCTTTCTACTGCTGGCCTGGAATGCCTGGATGCCTGTGGTCTCCCAAACCTGACCTTTGCAGATGCAGCAATCTCATCCCCACAGTGTCACCCCACAGCTCTGACCTCTGCAGCACAAAGCACAGCAGGGAGCAACAGCTAAAAACGCATCCTTGAGTTAAATGAGCTTTTTGTCAAGCAGGTAGCAAGGGAAAACTTCCAGTTTGACAGAGAATAAGATCACTTACATGAAGTTTCCATGAAAAATAAGACATGTTCTCTCTGCAATCCAATCATTCGACATGAGGACTTACTTTGCTTAGAAAAAGGTAATATAGATGAATTGTAGACAAGTTACAGTCAGCACAGGACAGTACAAAACACTGGTTTTACTCCCAGTGGAAGGGCAGAAAATTACAAAAATATATCTTCTTTAATCCAAGATTGTTGTAGTTTAGAGCATGCCTGATTCTTCCTATTTCCCTGTGGTCTCACTTACTGAAGTTGGTCTGATCAGAGCTCCTTGGGACAAGAGTGTCATCATGAAAACTTAGTGCAATTGTTGTTTAAAAAAAAAAATCAGTAGCAAGTCAAGAAAATTTCCTACATGAGTCAACCTCCCAACCCCTTCCCACCCAAAACCCTACACCAAACATAGTGTGGCATTTCAGCATGGCTTGCATTTTTACCATCTTAAGTCCTAAGTCACCTCTGCAAGGCCCAAAAATACTTCTTGTTTTTTTTTTAAACACATGATCTGTTTAACAATGACCGAAGTTTAACAGTGACTGAAGTGTTGAATCAGGATTTCAGAAATAAGTCCTTGGGGCAGCTCAGTTGAATCTTCCTTGTCTTCCTCCTTCTGCAAAACTTATTTAGACTGTAAGGAGCTGCACCTTGTCCTGCTTTGGTGACACTGCAGCCCTCCTAAAGCAAGAGAGCCAAGTCTGCAAAGAGGAACTCTGGTCATTCCAACGCAGGAGCTGGGACACCAGGGAACCAAATGGTGCTGTTTTAGTCAGAAGATCCACAGCCTGCTGTACAAACAGCACCTCGAGGAGGCGAGGCTTGGTTTGGTTGTAATGCTGCAGAGATGAAAGCCTCCCCTTTCACAGTTATGGGTTCAGCAGGTCCCTCGACAGCAGAACAACGCCTTGCAGGGCACCGATGCTCCATGGAGCTGCTTTACCTGGAAAGCAGAAGAAATAGTACAGCTGCAGATTTGCAATTACATAGCTCCCAGGCAGAGATGAGAACTCACATGCAAAGTGGAAAAAAAAATCCCAACAGCCACACAGGAAAAGGCAGCATCATTCACTGGGATTGCCACCAGTCCCCTCCAGTAGTTCGTGTATCTGGTGGCACTGATGGGATGGATGTTAGTGCCATGCCAGGAGAAGAGATACCAAGGGAACACAAAAGCAGGGTTAGATGAGACAGAGGCCAGATGCTGGAAGATCCTGTGGCCAGTGACTGTGCAGAGCAGAGAAGGGAATGTGCACAGGGAGGCACATGAAACCACATTCTGCACCTCACAGCTTGTACACACCAGTGCACCCCCTACCCATCAACACACATGGACCATCCTCCTTGCTGTGGACACTCCTCCTGACACCCTACTGCCTTAACCATCCCAGGGTTCAAAAAAATCTTAATAGGAACTTGTTACACTCCAGGAAGCAGGCAGAGTCCTCCTACAGGACTGCAAGAGCAGCAGAACACGGTGTGCTCTGCAACAACTGTTACAGAAGCATCAGGAAAGAACTGGCCTTCAAAACCCAGCAAATATTGCTTTTTTACCACCTCTTTTTCTCCCCTGCTGTGGGCCTATGGGAAATTCTTAACAGCAGCACCAAAGCTTTGGCAATTTTGTTGTATTTATAGCGAGCTGCTGCCTGTGTTGGTGATTTGCACCCCCTTCAGATGAGGATAAATGATACCCCTGCATTTACACACAACTTGTCACTGCTGCCTGCCGGGGGAAAAAAATAAGCTGCTATAAACCCCAGTACAATTCACCTGGCATCATCCAGAATTGCCTGCAGCTTTCACTGGAAAAAAAATCCATTAGAGCTGCTCCCTTGAGAGTGAACACCTCGCAGTAACAAACAGAACAATCCCATGCTCCATTCAGAGCTGCACATGCAGCCAGGATCTGGAGAGGATGTAGTCCTAGAGAAGGCACCAGCAGTGTAACCTGTATTTCACAGAGCCTCCCAAGGCTCAAGTACATCAAAGGCTGAGCCCTGCAACTGTGCTGAAGATGTTTCCATGCAGTTCAATGCTATCAGTGCCTGAAAAAGGGATGAATCCAGAGTCCAGCCCTTACATGTTGTGCATCTTTCCTCTAAAACATCCTGCAAGCTCTCAAAAGCCCTTTAGACCCACAATGGTTGAATAAATATTCCTGTTCTCTTCCCTCAGCCTGACTCTTCTCCTTACACATAAATCTTTCTCCTTTCAAGAGCACTTTGAAAGATACATTCCTAAGCTGCTTCTGCGTTCTGCTGGTGCTGGTGCTGCTGTTAGAGGGAAAAATGACAATCCATAGGGAAAACAAACTGAGGAATTTTACTGAGCTGACAGGAAGGACAGAGGCTTCAATCTGCCCCAAGAAAAACTTTCTATCACTATTTATTTAGGAGCCTAACAGCAGGACTAGCATTTAGATTTCAAGCTCTTTCCCCAGTTCTGGGCTGTCACATGGCACATGTAGCCCTGGACAGTTGTGAAATTCCCCCAGCTGGGCCCAGAAAGCAAAGCAAGAGCAGAACTCGCTGCCTCCAACAGCTGCAAGTCAGCAGGGAGAGGAGTCACTGCTGATATCCCAGATTACTGACGTGCCTTCAAAGCCTTTCATCTGCAAGGCACCACAGAATTTATTCAGAACTTATTTTCAGTTTCCTATTGAAGCTGACAAGAAATCCCCCAATGAGCTATGCTAGAGTTAATAAGCTTAACAAGTTAACGATTTTATTTACCTTTCCTGGTTCTTTTTGCAGCTGTTTTAATCTCTTTTCTCTTACTACACAAAACAAGCAGAGTGCTCTGTGGTGGGGGACGGACACCAGTTTGTTGGGGACGTTTGCCTGTAACCTACTTTATTTCACTGCTCTCTACTCGAGTATCCCTGAGTGCCAAATGCCTGATGAATCAATGGCTTAGCTCCATCCCATACAAATTCCCCTAGCCTTCTTGGAAAAAAGGTGATAAAGGAGCAAAGAGGAGAGGGAAATCTTCAGATCAAGATCTATTTGTGAAAAAGCACATATGGAGGATGGGATTTAGCTTTCTACTAACTCGTTTTTGAAGATGTGCAGCAAATCCCATTATAAAGCTTGAAAAAACATCTGACATCTGGGAAATGATGACCAATACAGTTCATATGGCCCAGGAATCAACTGGACAAGGATGCTTTTCAGCCTTCAGCCCAGACTGAATTGGTGATCAGGAAACAAACACTCTTTCCATTGCTCAGTTTGCTTTCTCTGTGTAGCTCTATAATAACTTCAGAATAATTCCTGAACTTTTTATCCAAATGCCTCTCTCAATACCAGAGCAAATACATACAGAAACATGCATATTAAAACAGAGGTTTCCAATAAGCTTTTTAAGGAGGTGTCAATATCCAAGAGATCTGGCACCTTTACTCTGTGACAATCTTCTACACTTTCTGCCTCTTTTCACACAGAAATTGTGCCTGCAGGATTAGAGAGGCCATTGACAGAGCTGCTTCCCTGCTACTGGGATGAGGCTGCAAAGAGGGGATCTGATCTAGCACACATTTGACAGAGGCAGCAGTGGGTGACTTTTGCAACCACAGAAAGGGCTGTGTTTGGGTAAGATTTTGAAGTGGTCTCATTAGTCTGCCTTGCTGGAGGAAGGTGGTTATTTCTTGTTGCTCCACTGCCCAAGGGAAGCCAGGGGGGGATCTACTGGGAGCCTAAAACCTTAAAGCCTCCTGAAAAAAAATGGAAAAAAATAGCAACGACCTTCATCCAACAGCCCAATTTACACTGTCTGCTGTTCTTTGATGCCTCATGTAAGACTGGAAACAAATCTGCACAAGGACAAAGCATTAAAGGAAAGAAAATTAACTGCACGAGAACAATTGGAGAGGTAAATGTCGCTTCTCCCCTGTTGCTGCTCCACACCAACTGCCTTTTAATTAGAGAGCTGTTTGCATTACACAAGGAGAGAGCACAGAATCTCATTTACTCCCCCAAATACAGATGCAAGTGCCAGAAAGGATCTTTCAGAGATAGGAGGGGGTCTCAAATAATCCAGCTCAGAGCCTCCCACACCATGAATGCCAGTTTGGGGGATAGGAGAGGACTGAGGCAGGTACCCCAAGAGAAGACCTGTTGTAAGTTTGTTTCCTGACTCCCTGTGGGCAAGTCTGAGCTGCCCTTTCTGCAGCTCTTTTCCTCCCCATCTGAACACAAGCACCTATGAAGAACATCCTGACTAGTTTAACGAGGTTGCAATGGTCAAACTCAGCAACTCCGATTTGCAAAGAAGTCTCTTTACTGGATACAGGATTTGTTTGGGGTATACTCTCCAAGCTGCACAAAGGAACCAGAGAGCCTGACATCTTTCACAGCAAATGTATCCTCAAAGAAGCTGTCCTAAAATGAGCACTGCTAAGGGGCTGTCTGTAAAACGATCTGCCCCTCTAAAATGAGTAGCTCTGTTGGAGCTAAACAAAAGCATGCCTGAAACAGCAAGGACTGCAGAAAATGTGGAATTTAATAGCTGTTGCAATGTGGCAGAAAGGAGGAATTCCCACAGCTGAAAAGAGGACTGGCTGGCCAAGAACAGGGACCCAGGATGAGCCAGTACCTTCAGTGACAGTGGCAGAGTTCCTGCTCCAGGGAAGCAATGTCAGATAACACAAACACAGCTCTCAAGAGACAAATGGTATCCAGCAAGCTCTCTTTGTTCATCCACTATTTTACTATTAGATATCTTGTCCTGAAGCACTGCCATGACTGAGATTCTTCTGTTCTCACTCTTTGGGGAAAAACCCCTCTGAACCCATTTCCAAAAGTTCACAGAGAATATATGGAGTTAAAAGGAAAAGGGTGGGACATGTTGGCTGTTTAAACATGCCATGGCAACTCAGGTTTCTGCACTCTGGGTTTTACAAAGTTCCATCCCAAAGTACAAACTGCACAAACTGAAATTATTCCAGCAAACACAGAGCAGCTACAGGGAAGTCAGGTAAGGACTGATAGGAGTCTTCTAAATCAAGAACTAATTGTTTACACATAAAGGCTTGACTCACACCCTTCATTGTTTCATGGCTCCCAAGTATTTCCTGATCTTTATAGAGAACTAATGCATTGATTTTGGGAACAACCAGTGGAGCATATCGTGGTGTGTGGGTCAGATGTTGCCACACATGTGCTCAGAGCAGATGTGGTGTTCCCCCTTTTCCAAAGTCAGGGGATGGGCAATGAAGAGTAGTGTCTATAAAATCTCCAGTTAGAAGTTGTCAAGATCTGCATTTTTATAATTAGGAGAGGTTATTTCAGCCAAAGTAGGACAGATTTTAGAGTAGGCCTTATTTGGATGAGAACACAACTCAAATAGTGTGGATGGCTTGATGCAAATAAAAATAAGAGATGCAGATACCCTGATGCCATAAATCAACAAGCAGCATCTTTATGTGCTGAGTTGTTGTCATAAATCTTCAGGCCCAGAATAGGCACCAGAAGTTTTGGGTTGTCACACCACTTCCATCTCACAAACATAAACATATTTAAGGAAAGTTTGTTGCTAAGGGATAACTGCTAACAGCGTCAGTGAGGGCCCACAGTCCTCTCTGTGTCACAGACCAACACAGGAGCACTCTGGTACAAATTTGGTGGAGATTCATTCTCATTTCCCTCCCAGGCTCACAGCAACAGCAGTGCCTGGGAAAGCAGCCCTGGATCCATGACCCTTGATCCACAGCCCTCCATGCAGTGTGAGCACACAGGAACGACTGCCAGCAGCTGCCTGAGAGGGGAAGTTCAGTCTGTCAAAGCCTGTCAGATATCTGGGACACGTGTATCCCGTTGTGCTGCTCTGCAGGGGGAAGAGGAGGGCAAACAGCCTGGGGGTAGTGACAGGGTCATTGCAGGAGCAGGGGAGGACAGAGCTGTGTGCTGGGAACGGCCAAGGAATGTAAAGGAAAGGGAAAATGCTTGGGCAAAGAGGGAGACTGTGACTGCCTCATCCCTGCCAAGTTAGCCTAGCAGAGAAATAAAAGAGCTGTCTTCACTAACAAGAGCTCAGTGAGCAAGTCTAACTGGATGGATGGCAGCAGTACCTGTATTTCACATCAAACACTGTTGAGTCTTCGTCCTCATCGTCCTCCTCGTTCAGAGGAGCCATCTCTACCCGCTCGGCCGGGGTGGTGATTATATCGTACTTCCTGGTCTTCTTAAGCCTCTTGCCAGACCTGAAACACAGAGGTGGGAAAGAATTGTATTCATACAGCATCCCTTGCAGAGGCTGAAGCTGTTCCCACCAGCTCTCACTCTGTTGGATTCATCCCCCCCAACAGGAATGCTGCAGAAGCAGCCTCCATCCCCTCCTGCTGCCTGTCCAAGGCCACTGTTGGTGCCTGTCTGTGGAGCAGTTTCTCGTCAGCTGCAATCCAGATCAACGTCAGTCTTTCCACTGCTGACAAACCAGAGATGCTCTGGCACCCAGGGCAGGCACATGAACGCCGCAGCCACCACGTCCTCCTGCTGCCACACTCAATAAGTGAGACATGGGCTTAATCAGCTGAAGCAGCCACTGGTTTAGTGAACATGTTCAGATGAGAAAGCACAGGTTAAGCCCTGCTGAGCCACGGGAATGTTCTAGGCAGGATTAGGAGCAAGGAGGTGATGCTGTCTGGGTACAAATTGCCTGCTCGCTTTCCTTGCAGTCAGGCCAAGCTCAGGACTCTCACAGCAACATCTGAGCAGTTTCAGGCTCCATCTGTGGAGGTGCTATGAAAAATAATCAACCATAGTTCAAAGCTAACTGTACCTACCACCTCTCCTCCCACAGATGCCAGCCTTACCTTCCTTTTGAAATGGAGACATGCACACACACACCTGCACATCTCACAGTTTTGAGAGATCTATTTTCTAACACTTACTTTCAATTAACAAACACTTAGTGTGTGGCTTTTCAACTTATTCTCTGCCTCTAGCTTGAATTGCATGGGTCCTTTTTTTTTTTATTTCACCTATTGTTTTCATGCATACTGGGAAGGTCACACTGCTCATGCATGAATGCATTTTTGTGATTATACATTCAAGAACGTGTTGATGTGTACTCGGCCAGCCTTCGGGGAGAAAAGTGGATGGTTTTGGTTAACAAAATGCAGAACCTTCCCCTACACCTTTCAGCAAACAAAACTGGTACCTGCCAAGCATGACAAAGAGAGCTGGTGCAGGCACAAGCAAGCAGCCCTAATTTCTGGTAATCACAGCTCGTGCTCTGAGCAGTCAGCATGTCCTGAGTGCACTTTCATGATCAAGAAGCCTCCCCCTGGCACGTCACACGAGGTGTGCCAGATTCAACAGCACAGCTTTTGCCTCAATAAAAGAGTTACACAGCAACAGGAACTGGGGTGTGAGCACTGCAGAGACACTGGGACTCCAGCCCTCAGTGTGCATCTCCACCACAATGCTCCCTTCCAAGCTTAAAGTTAAGGAAATTTAAATCAGTGACCAGCTCTGATGTGGAAACCTCAGTACCTCTGCCAAGCCCTGCTTTTGGGCAGTAGTCCAAGGCTGAACAAACAGGTCCCAGCCCTTGGGATGAAGCAGTTTGCATTTCCTCCCTGTTCTGAAGGCTGAGGTTGCATCAGGATTGAGGAGAAAGTCACCTCCTGGTCTAATCTTTAGAATGCTCTGTGCTGCTGTGTCATGCAGAGCACAGGCTGGTTTGTTCTTTTACTGCTGATGTTGAAACAAGCAATTTTATATCCAGTACAGTAGGACTCTTAACCCAAACACTTGAAAATCCTTTTGAAACCACTTCTCTGCTACTCTGCTTCCCTGCTAAAACCTAGCAGCAAAGTGGTGCAGGGCGGTCTCCTCTTGCAAGGAACGCTTTGTTTTGACAAGAAATATTTACTCGTGCTGAGAAGCCTAAACATAGACCAAGACTAACTATTCAGAACTAATCAAGCACAGCCTTACCACTCTGCACCCACATTCAGGCTACAGGGGGTTTCCATGGGTTCCATTTAAGATCCCACCCAAGTATCAGGCCCACTTTACTGAGACCCATCCTCCCTCATTCCCTCCATTAGAAAATGTAACTTATTCCACAGAGTTCATCTTAAAACTGTTAATAATGGAGTGGATGAAGAAATTACTGCAGAACAGATATTTTTAGAAATGGGAAGCTAGAATCCTTTTGCCTCCAGCCATTAATTAGTCTATTTGGGCTACACTTATAAGAGAACCTAGAGCAGAACTCACTGTACAGTGACCTATTAATCCCCTCACAACCTCACTTAATGATGGAGCTCATCTAGGATAGGGAGAAAGCTCATTTTGCTTCTGGTTTTTGGCTAAGCTGTTACAGCCAGTTGTTTGCCATTGATAAGGCAAAGAGGTCTTTCCTGGCCACCCCTTTCTCAATCCATTTCACCCCAGATTTTCTAGCTAATTTGCCATTAATCTGCTTTCCAGCAGTCTGTTTTCTCATTTGCTCATTTGCACAACTCCCCCAGACTTTATAAATACCAGAATTACCCAAGCTAACTTTGCAGGAAAGCCTCGGGAGTTTCCCTACATGCACACTGAATAAGGCTGCCTGTCAGGAAACTGTTTCACATTAAAACTCCTGAACCTCAGTGGGATGCCCGTAACCATCAGCAATGACAGCACAAAAAGGAAAAGCACTTTATTCAACAGGTGGGACCAGGCAGAGTCAGCGGAGCAGCACAGAACAGGAACTACAGAATACAAATGTTTCATGAACTTTGGAGACCTCCTGGATAGGATCAGGACACATTAGACCTCAGGAGCAAACAGAGCATCTCCTTTCCAGCCACATTCATTTTGTGTGGGGTTTTTTTTAAAAGCAAACAAGAAGTATGTTGGAAGCTGTGGTAAGAGTGTGACCCTTGCACAATGGCAACGCATTCCCCAAGTGGTTTAGCCAGGCTAGAAGTGTCTCTGGGTAGTTTAGCACAGAAAACCATCTTCCACTTAAAAAAATCCTGTTGCTTCTGCTGATTCAGCCACCCCCTGCAATTAGGAGGGAATGCTACAGGTCTTGCCCAGAATTATGAGAAGGAAAGAAAACCCAGGTTAACTGGAGGCAGGGATATTAACCTTTCACTGCAGACCCAGTGCTCAGGCACCACACACCACACCAGGGTCTGCCTGGTCCAGCTGAAATCAGATGTAAGCCCCTCTCCAGACTGCAGGGGAGGACAGCACACAGAGAGTAGAACGCTGACTCTGTGTCTGTACTTTGACCGGGGGCTATTTTGATCAAGCACCAGTCATATGCAGCACTTCATCCTCCTTTCTGAGGCATCATGTGGTGGGGTAAGTGCTCAAATCAACTCACTGGCTCATTGTATTATTTACGCCTCTAATCTATTTTAGTCCACAACCCTGACATTTAAAGATTATTCTTTTCCTGACCCAGAGAGAGAGGTCTCCGCTTTTCATGCCTCCTGCTAAGAGATGTAGAGGGAGGCGACCATCCCCTGGAGAAAAAAAAACAACTCAGAAAAACCCCTTATCCCTTCTAAGTAGGGTGATTACTGGAAGTCTGGTTAAGCTAGTCCCTCCTAGAAATGGCAATGTTATACCTGGAATGGAATGAGGACGAGTTTATTTTCTGTTAGTGGACCCTCTTAGCAGTTAAAAAAAAATAATGATGGAGAAACTCCAGGCTTCCTACCAGCTGATGAATTAGATCAGCAATATTTCCTTACTGTTGATCTGTCTGGGTATCTCTGCTCTCTGGATGGTGCTGTACACAACAAAATTGAAGCACTGAGCCAAGTCCTCATGTATTTTCTGGAGATGGGGCACATAGTGACAGGACAAGGAGGAATGGCTTCCAACTAAAAAACAGCAGGTTTAAATTAGATGCTAGGATGAAATTCTTTACTCTGAGGGTGGTAGTGAGGCCCTGGCACAAGTTTTCAAGAAACTCTGTGGCTGCTCCATCCCTAGAAGTGTTCAAGGCCAGGCTGGATGGGGCTTGGAGCAACCTGGTCTAGTGGAAGGTGTCCAGGCCCACACAGGGGGGCTGAAATGAGGTGATTTTTGAGGTCCTTTCCAACCCCAACCTTGATTCTATGATTCCATGATCAACGCTGCCTGCCCATGGTTTTCAACACAGGTCACTAATACATGTTTTGGGGTTGGATGTTTGGTTGATTGCAGGGTTTTTTCTTCTCCATTTAATGTAATTTAATCTGAATTTTTCTTTCCTATTGCTGGCAGAAGCTTTGTCTTTGCTGGAGTACTCTAACTGGTTATAATACAATTAATTTTAGATCAGTAAAACTCTCTGGAGTTAAGCCTTGGATGGCCTGGAGCAATCGTCCAGCTCATAGAACAAAGGGTCTTGTATCCTATGATCATATGCTTGAACCTCTAGCCTCAATCTCAGTCATTTATACCAGTTTTGCTATTACTGGAAAACTAAGTTTAAAGTAGTATTTGAGGAAGAACTCAAAATTGAACAAGAAGCAAGGTAACAAATCAATGAGATGCAAAATAAGCAGGTAGCTTCTCTCTAAAAATCTGGATATACAGCAGCCTTTCCAGCCTGGATTCTGTTTGTTCAAGGGCAGGTCAAGACATGATGCAAACACTTACAAAGCAGAGTTTTCTGCAACTAAAGCTTTGGGCTGCTCTCAGTTGGCCCACGGAGCAAAAGTAACTTATCAGGTTTCCCTAGAAGGCACATAGTCTACCAGCACAGTTGACCACATCTGAAAAACTGTTTCCTGTGAGTTGATCCCAAGAACTGCACTGCAATGGAATGAACTGAGCTGCACCAGGAGAGAAAAACAGGGCAGAACATGGTGCTAAAAAGGTAAAATCCAAAACACAGATCAAAGAGTGAATTTAGCCACACACAATCTGTTGCAAGACACCGTGTTTCTTGGTAATGCAAACTACCCAACTATTTGACAGAGAGTAACATGGAATTTGGTTTGTTGTGGAAATTGTTTTGGGTTGGGAGCTTGCAGAGCCCACGGGTATAGGAAAGAAAGCAAGCCCAGAACTGGGCCTGCAAAAAAGAATAAATAAATAAATACTATAGCCACATGCAGACAAATAGCAAAGTCTTGGCTGGCCTTCATAGACCCCAGCAGCCACAGAGAGAAAGGAAACTCAGACCACTTTGGGTGATGCCACATTCTAAACCACAGGACCATCAGATGAATTCAGAGCATAACATTTCCAAAAGGAATGAAGAGGAACCTCTGAGTGCTGCCTTAAGAACTGAGCTGAAAACTGGAGAAACGTATCTATTCCTGCTCAAACAAAAAAGGAAAATAATATAAACAGCAAATATATAAAAATGAGATGTATACAAAAAATTAAATGTGTAAAGTATTAATCCAATGCCTGTGATGAGTATCTGGCCAATCACTGGTTTATTTCATCTCTACAACCCATATATAGAAGGATAATTTACTTTCAGCAACCCAGAACAATTTCACAGTGAAAGCTTAATCAAAGCTTGGATTTCAGCAAAATCTCTTTAATAGGAATCCATGACTCTTCAGAAAAAAAATCACGATGTTTTTGACTAAGTGTGAACAAAGCTCTTTATTCTGATGGAGAAAAGCTTTACATTTATTGAGGGTAAATCCCTTATCTCTTCTGCAACAGAATCTCCACTGATCTGTGTTGTCAGCTACAAGTGTGACGCTGTACAAACATACCTGTTGGTATTCTTGTCTCGTCTGCAACTGGGATAAATGTTTACAAACAAGTGCTCTGTCAGATAAAGACACATACTCAGAAGCCAATAGCTTCATTTTCCACTTCCCCAGCAGGTTCTACCAAAGATATACAAGACATCTCACAGGGAGTTTATTTTAACATATCTTTAATGCTGCATTTACTCTGATCAGCTGTATAATGACGACTTTGGCACGGGAGAATAAATCCATCTTTCCCAAGGTGACTTTAACCTGGACCTGTTTTTGCTGATAACAATATAGGGAAGGCCTTTAAAGGTTATCAGTTTGTCTTCTTTGGCTACCAATATTCAGCCAGGTCTTCTTGACACAAGATCTTGCTCTATACTCAGAAGAAACTCTGGCGAAGAAAACAAACTCTCCAAGATCACACAGAACTAGGAGTAGAAACTTTGTGCAGAATGAAAAGCCTTAGTTATGGACTTCCTAATTCTAGCTAATATAACCTCTACCATTTCTGCTGTTTGTCCATGACAACTTGTACAGCTGCAAAGCAGATATACTGATTAAAAAAAAAAAAATCTCTTCAATATTTTATTGGGCTCTCCCAAACCACCTCACTTTATGAGCACATTTATTTGCATTGCCTTTGCCAGCTGCTGCACACACTTAAGTAGAATACAGTTAAATGTCAATTTCTTCAGAAAGTATCAGCCCTGATCATTTCGGTTTATAGACCACACTTTGGAATACTACCATCGCGAACGCTGCCCTTCCTACATGGAATTAGTTCAAAGCAGGAGAAGCAGAGCATTCAGCCATGCACAAAGGAGCTGCCTGAAGGCAGGACAAGGAAGAATTTGCCAACTCCACTTGTTTAACTGCTTCTGTCACCTGAGCCGTGGCTTCGCCTCCTCCCGCCGCCGAGCGCCAGCTGTTCCGTCTCTTTCCGGCTGCCCCTGCCCAGCAGTCACTGGGACACTGAGCTGGGACACTGAGCTGTGACACTTCGCCATCTGGGCTTGGATCTCTGGCTGGGCTTTGTGTGTCTCCAAGGCCGGGCGCCCCAAGGCTCCTTGGGCACCCATCCCAGCGACCCACCAGCACCACTGCAACAACCCCACGCATTCCCAAATGTTCCAAACAACGCGTTTCGCTCCGTGCCCACTCCAGCCCTAGCGCTCACCGTGGCCCCAGGCTGGACAATCCCGCTCGGAGCTCCGCTGCTGCCCGGTTTCCCGCAGGAGCGGAGGAAGGCGCGGGCACGCCAGGCCGGCAGCCACGCACGGCTCCCCAGGGGCTGCTGGGCCACTGCACACGCCGTGCTTCAGGCCGGGCTTTGAACACATCGTTAGCGGGCAGGTCACGCTATTATTATATAATATACGATTATATGTACGATACACACTGTATACATAAATAATAAAATAATAAAACAGGAGCCGCTTCCCCCCTCCGGCCCCTCGGCCG